>CM041777.1:76371044-76497583 GCA_023374045.1 Limonium bicolor | reverse complement strand
TGGAAATTTTTTTTTCCCTGGACCGAATTGCACTGAAGCCGCCTAACCCGTGGCACTTTCGGCAAATTGCCGGAAGCCGCCCCAAACTGTGGTAGCTTCACGCAAAAAATGCAGAAGCAGCCATTGTCCCGGGGCGGTTTCTGGCAAGTGCCATGACCCGTGGCTGCTTCTTTGCATGGATTGGCACATCCGCGTAATTTTTTTCGAAAACGACCACCGCATGTAATTTTATTGGTATTTTTATGAAAATTTCCCTCAGCCCATTACTCTCCACTGTAGACGCCCAACTCCACCCAACCTTGCGAGAAAAATATCTTTACCGACGAAGGAAACTTTCAACTCCTACCCCCTTTAACGAAACAACAAGACTAAGTAATAGCCGCCTCATTTGTACACCAACAAATAGACCACATACTTCAACACCAGGAAGGACAAAAGCCCTCAACACCAGAAAGGCAAAGGCTCTCCAATTGACAGCAAAATAGATGATCCACATACTTCAACGAGATAGCCTTCCACCAGTGATGATGGATTTGTACGGTTTGGCTATAACCATATTAAAAGTTGGTCAAATTTTCATCTATTTGCTACATGTTTGCATAATTTTGTACGATTTTTAGGCTCAGTTATGATATTTAAGACTTCAAGGATGTATCAATGACCAAGAAACCAGATGTTTGTATTGAGAATCAAATTGAGAGATTACAGAGTGTTTCTTGTTTCTTCCATAGAGGAGAGGGATCGACTGAATGTCGAAAAGAAGAATTAGCATAGGTACTAACTACTGTAAAGTAAAAGAGGAAAAGACTATCTCTGGACGGTCATTAAAGAGTCGACACTTTCTGAATTACATTAAAATGAACCAAGTACAAACTAGAAACGTACAATTATAACGGTGCCTAAGTACAAACTAATATGATAGTATTAGGACAACAAACTGATTGTAGTATATTCTTAATACCCCTCAAATGGTACATTTTATGCCTCTGTACAGGGCTGAAAATGTGCGTTTGCTTCTGTCAGTATCCATTGATTCATCATAGTCACTGCATTCCTGCATCCCAAAAGAATCAAACGATTATGATAGTTCTTACTGCGAGGGACTTCGTCATGACATCGGAAACTGCTATTTGCTAGAGACGTGTTGTACATGTATCAACCTCCCTACAGTTTCTCACGCACAAAATGACAATCTAATTTGATATGTTTTATGCGTTCATGAGAGACGGGGTTCTTGGCTATGTGTGTGGCAGCTAGGTTATCACAGTTTAGAGGTATGGTATTATGTTTTCCCATTCATTCCATTTCAGCTAGGAGCCTACTTAGCCAACTTAGTTCACTGGTTACTTGTCTCATTACTCTATAACTCTGCTTGCTACGAGGATAGAGAAATAGGACCTGTTTTTTGATTTCCAACTTAAGGACACCCACAAGCAATATGTAGTAACCAGATATTGATTTTTTGTGATGGGCATGAAGCCCAATCAGAATCACAATATGCAACAAGATTTATATCATCTTTGCTGTTAAAAAACAGGCCATAACCTGAGGTACCTTTTATATATGATAATGTATGGTAGGATGCCTTTAAATGTTCGGTTGTTGGAGATTGAAGGGAACTAACTTAAAACTGTACATCAAGGAATGTCTGGCCTAGTATTAGTAAGGAAGTTTCAGTTTTCCTACTAAGCACCTATAGATGGTGAGTTTTCGAGTTTAGAGCAGAATCTCAAAAAAGTTAAGGTTAGTGGGAAGGGGAGATGCAGAGGCTCTGCATTGGTTCATTCCAAAATCCTTAATTATCTGATTGTATATTTCTGTTGAGACATAATCATTCCCCCATTTTCCTCTAGAAATTCAATTCCAAGGAAAAATTTAGTCTACCCAAATCCTTTATCTTGAATTATTTGTCAAGCTGGTTCTTTAAGGCTTTAATTTTTTTTGTGTCATTTCCCACACTAAAATGTCATCTACATAGATGCCTAGGAGGGTGATATTATTCTTCTCTTCTTGTAAAAGAGGAATAGTCATTTTGCAAATGCTGAAACCTAAATCTTTTAGGAACTTGGTAAGCATTTCATACCATTGGCGTGAGGCTTGCTAAAGTCTGTAAAAAGATTTATGAAGTTGCATACTTTGTTCTCTCCATTAACTTCAGCCCTTCGAAATATTCATGTACACATCCTCATGGAGGTTCCCATGGAGGAGGAGTTTCTAACATTAGTTGATCTAGAATCCATCCTCTTTTGTTGGCAATTATGATTAGGCCCAATAGTAGTAAGTTTTATGACAGAAGAAAAAGTTTTCTTCATAGTCCATACCTTGTTTTTGAGTGAACCCTCTCACAAAACTGCCTGTCTTGAAAACCTCAAGATTCATCAGCTTGAATTTTGTTTTATAACCCTCTCTAAACCCATTTACAACTAATGGGTTTCTTCCCTTGGGGAGGTCAACGATTGACCATGTGTTTATTAAGCTTTAGAGCTTCAAATCTTCTCTCATAGCGCTAATCCATAGGATCTTTGATGGCAGCTTTGTAATTGAAGGGTTCTTCTAGGTTGTGGATTTGAGCTCGTTTGGGGAACAGCTTCCAGCAGCAGACAACTTCTCAATTTCTAAAATCAGCAGGGTTCCACCAAACACTCAAAACCATAGCTGAAGCTTCTGCAAAATTATAAGCTGACAACTTCTCAATTTTCAGCAGCAGGACTTAAACAATGTCTCTACTTTTTAAAACCTCAGCAGACGTCACCAAACACCAAAACTAGCAGCTGACAGCTTCTACAAAACCGTCAGCAACAACTCTCAATTTCCAGCAGCAGACCCAACGCAGCCCCCAGCAGCTGTCCCAAACGAACCCTTATCAACGAAAATGCTGGTGTTATCGCCAAGGGAGTGAGAGGAGATTTTGCGTGCTGGTATGTGGTCCGTGAGACTATTGAGTGTGGTTTGGCTACAATTTTTTGGATTTCCTTGATCAAATCTAGCAGCCAAAATGGTGGAGAATGTGTCTTCATGAGTTGTAGAACTGGAACATATATAATCATTATATCTGCTGGGAAACTTATGTGTTCGTGTAGATCTCCTAAGAGTAGTCTCTTCCGTGGGAGGATTTGGACTCTGAGAGGGTTAATGTTCAGTTATTATGTTTGTGTTCCTAGTATGTAAGTCAGAATCTTGTGGAGGATGTTGTTCAGTGGCAGGGTTTGGTTCTATTATGATTTCAGTTTCTACATTTCTTGTCACTTGAGTAGTGTTTTGAGGTGTGTGATTTTCTATTTTTGTGTGTTGTTGGGAAGGATACAGAAGGGGGTTTGTGTCTTCCTCATCTACTTTGAAAAGATTTTTCCAACTTTCATCCTTTAGAGATAAATGTGTTAAAAAAATATGACATCACAACTGATTTTTGTTGTGTTCAGTTCTAGGGACAGAACTTTGTGTCCTTTTGTATTCCTACAGTCCCCGAGGTAAATACAAGTATAAGCTCTAGGGTCCAACTTTCCTCTGCTAGGATCAATGTTTGTGATATAGCAGAGACAATCAAAGCTCTTAATTTTGTCATAAACAGGTTTAGTATAGTATAACATTTCGTATGGGGTCAGATTCATTATAGCCTTACTTGGTGTTCTATTAATGACATAGGCTGCTTGCTCAACGCAATGGCCCCAGAAACTATGGTCTAAGCTGATTGGAAAAGGAAAGCCCTAGTAAATTCCATGATATGACCCTGTTTCCTTTCTACCACCCCGTTTTGTTGGGGGTATGAGGGCATCTGGTCTGGTGAATTATACCTCTATTCATAAAAAAATCCACTCCCTCTAAGGATTTGGCAATTCTTGGCGTTGTCACTTCTAACCGTTTTTATTTGTGTGTTCATTTGTTTTTCAGCAAGAAGAATGAATTCCTTTATCCTTTGCATTCCCTCAGATTTTTGTTTGAGAAGTCTTACCCAAGTTCCCCTAGAGTAGTCATCTACTATTGTGAGAAAATATCTATAACCCTCTGCTGTTCCTACTCTCATGGGACCACAAATGTCCACATGGATCAACTCCAAAGGGTATTTTGTTTTAATTTTGGATGAAGGAAATTTTTGTCTTTTAGACTTTGCCTTAAAACACACTATGCAAGGGAGAATGGTAGATTTGGAGATAACATTTAGGTAAGTTTATTTCTGAGATTCTACTCATCTTGTTAAGGGGAATATGCCCCATTCTGTTGTGCCATAAAAACAAGTTATTGGAGTTTTCTCCCTTAGTAGATTTATTATAGGCAGTCACACAGATAAGCGAATTGTACTTTCTTTCAGAAATAAAGTTACTAAGTGCAAGCATGTCAAAAAAGTATAGCCCACAAATTTGTCTCCCAATCCTTTGGGAGATATTTTTCTCAGTATCATGCAAAACACATAAGTTTGTACAGAAAATAACCTGAACATCCAAAAACTCGACTAGCCTAGATGCAAAAATGAGATTGCACTTGAACGAGGGAACATACATAATATTCCTCAAGCATTTGGTTCCATTCATAATTAAATTAGCAGTGTAGGAAACAATTCTTTCATGTCCATCCGGGAGGGTGATTTCTCTATTTCCATAACCGGTTTGCAATTTGATAGCAGGTTTTCGTTTCAACTTATATGTTCTGTTGCCCCCGAGTCTAGAATCTAAAAGTTTTCTAATTCCTGCAGCATGGAGATTTATTCGAGCTTAAACATGGCCAGAAATTAATTATGGTGGGGGTTTACCTGAGAGATCGCCAAAAGTACGAGGGCGGTGTTCTTGTTGTATCCTTTATGCTGTTGTAGAAAGTCCATCAATTGATTCAGTTGTTCTGTCGTGAAACCCTTAACTAGAGATTGAGACGCTTTCACTTCTTGAAGGAATAGGTTTGCTTTCCTCCTCTGTAACAGATCCCACATGAATATCCTTGCTCCTCTTGCCCTCATCTCTTGGAAACCCCACCAACCACCAGCACTCAGCCTTTACATGATCGTTTTACCACAATTACTACATTCGGTATCTCCTTTTTGCTGGAATTGGTGAATTTGTTCGTTATTTTCTGGGCTGTATTTCTAGGGTTTCCAGAGCTGGAAAACCCTTATTTTTTGCTCGAACTCCCAAAGTTCCCGAATTCTTTCGCCATTAGGGCAACAGAACGTTCGTTGTCTTCTTTTGAATGCTGGATCCTCTATTGTTCTTCTTGTATGATGAGTGAGAAAACTTCCTCCACGGTTGGCGTTTCTCTCATTGCAAGAATCTGGCCTCGTAGATGTGTATACGACTTGTCGAGACCCATTAAGAAGTGCACTCGTTGTTTTCTTTCCCCTTGGCTCCTCTAGGTATCCTTCGCTTTGCATCCGTCGCAACAGACGTAAGCTTCCATGGGAAGGGCAAGCTCATATTCTGTCCAAATCTCCTGTATCTTCAGAAAATAATCCGTAATATTGTCCTCGCCTTGTCTTAGATTCGCAATCTGATTCTTGATTCCATGAAGGGTGGTCAAGTTCTTCTTCTCATACCGGCGACGAATCCATTCCCAGACCTCCTTCAGATTATCGTCGAACATTATACACCTCCCGATGTTTGGTGCCAGCGACGATATGATCCATGAGACCACTAATGAATTAGCTTGTTCCCAGGCCGCGACTCGTATTGGATCTTGGAGACTTGGACATTTTATACTCCCGTCTATAAACCCTAGCTTGTTCTTTGCTTTAGGGCTCGTCGCATGTTGTATTTCCATGAGAGAAATCCTTCTCCAGTGAATTTTGGGGCTTAAAGCTTGCCCAGGTTGTTCTGTTACGTGAACGTAGAGTGGATCCGACTCGTCGATCGAAGTGGTAGAATTCGCCGCCATCCTGTCTTGATTTTCCACTGCTTTGTCTTGATTCTTCTCGCTCGATGACTCCGTTTCTTTCTCCTCTCCACTCATTCTCAGGAAGTATGATTCCCGAGCTCTGATACCATATCAAATTGACCAAGAAACATACGCTTGTATTGAGAATCAAATCGAGAGATTATAGAGTGTTTCTGGTTTCTTCCATAGAGGAGAGGGATCGACTGAATGTCAAACAGAAGAATTAGCTACAGTGTACTAACTACTGTAAAGTAAAGAAGGAAAAGACTATCTCTAGACCGGTCAATTAAATAACCGACACTTTCTGAATTACAATTAAAATGAACCTAAGTACAAACTAGAAATGTACAATATACCATGCCTAAGTACAAACTAATATGATCCTATAGTAATATTAGCAACAAACTGATTGCAGTATATTCCTAATAGGATGTTTACAATACATATGACAATTAAATAAGCAATCGGAATAGAAGCCTATAAGATAAACAATTAGAATATCCACCTTGTGGTTTTGGGTCGGTTTAACCACACCCCATATAACCCAATAAATAAGTTCAAGAACGATAAGGACATTCAAGTATAAGAGGGACTGTTTTTTGTTTTTTCTCTTTTGAATTAGGGATGTGTTTTGATAGGAGGAGGATCCGAAAATATTAGCTTTACAACTAGAGATGAGGCCACGTCTCTTCTGCCGACTCAGTGACCGCTTGCAGGTCGTATTGGCAACTACTCGGCGAGAAAGGCATTATGCCATAGTATTGCCATTATATAACTGGTCTAACCAGTCAACTATCAAAAAAAAAAAAAAGGTCGTATTGGCAACTTGTGGTCTTCTCAAATCTCAAGCATCATTTTTCCTTTGACCTCCGCCATAATTCAATGGTGTAGTCAGCAATTAGTGCATTATGGAGAGTGGAGCTTCTGGTCCAGCTCATGCAACCTGCAGTGCAACGTAATAGATGTCCCCTTATCGTAGTGGTTGATCAGTAAAGGTCGCCTGCGATCAAATTATGAAACTTTCAATCACCCTACGTTTCTTGTTGCTAAGATGTTTAATAGTGTTTTGATAAGATTCAGATTTGAAAAGATATGCATGTTCCTTTTTATGTCCAAGTTGCGTATAACTTGAATAAGGAGACTTCAAATTTTTATGTCGTAATGGTTTTCTAGTTATATATAGAGTATCAAAGTTTGTCAGAAAAAAGTAAAGGTCGCCTGCGTGTCTGCTGCGTCGTCATAATAATGCGTGGTAGTTAATATTATTAGACAAGTATTCAGAGAGACACCAGCCAATGCCTTACTGGCGCTACCTTCATCATAAATTTGAAGGACGAGCGTGTATGATGCTGAATTTTTTTAATTGCGTTTTCATGTGCCAGAGATATGGCAGTACGTACTTCTGGTTGTCATGTTAGATCGAAGGGTGACTTTAATTTTCCTGCTCCTGTAAGATCTAAATCGGACAAGACCGCCTGCTTCTAGGCATTTCGCTTCATCGAAAAGAAAACAGTGTGTGTATAATTCCAAAGCATCTAGTGATTAGAATGATAAACGCGGAGGCAGAGTACAGCCCCACACCGCACTAACATAAAGAGCCATAGTTGCAGAGCTTCAAGTTGCGAGTTTGATCATTAAATACTGTCTTTTGGGATATACATCACTTTTAGGCAGGGTTGAGATACTATAGATGTTGTCACCCAATTTACCTTTACTTTTAGTAAAACTTTTTACTTCAACCGGGCATAATGGTGTAAAGCCTTACTTTTTTTAAAGGTAAATATATAGTATATAAAGAAATATAGAATGTATGGACACGAGATGAATCTAGTATATCAGGATATATAAAATAAGGGAAAGATTAAAAAAAAATTCTAAGTATAAAGCATGATTTATATTAGTAGTGCTAAAATGGAGTTTGGAACATTATTTAGCGCGATGTCACTTTGGACCCTCTTCTACCAATGTTGGTCAGTATTGGGCATCAACGTTTTACTCCATTGGTATAAACGATCATATTACATTAAACTTTGACATAATTTTTTTCTTCTACTTCCTCTAGGATCATCTTTACATAAATCCCAACATCTTCTTTTCTTTTATGACAGTTAATATAAATCAGAAAGGCAGTCCGATTGGATTCGTATGTCCTTTGCCTTAATCTGAGTAGCTAAAGTTAGTCCGAACTCGATTGTTTTTGCTTTCGCTGTTGCCGGTTCCCATAAAAGTCTTTATTCATGAATTCCAACTGCTAGAATGACTCCCTCTTGGGATTTATAGATAGCTCCTAGGCCATAACCTTTTTCATCCACGATAGCACCTATTAAGATACTTACTCCATTGTTGCTTATTGGTGCGGGTGATGGATCTTCATTCATACTATGAAAGGTATTATCGTGATTGGCTAATGCAAGAAAGTGATGTGCTTGGTCCATTCCAAAGTCAAAACTCCAAGTATGCTTGTGGGGTTTGACATCTTGCGAACCACATTTTCCATAATAGGGAAATCAAGGAAGTTACTTGATCAAATGGGCAGGTGAGACATATGGAAATCAGCCAATCCTGAAAGCAAGGTGTGTTGTTAACATTTGGATTATCAAAGTCTATTGTTTTCCACTATCTTTTTCCAAAAGGCAAGAGAGAAAGACATGGAAAAGGGATTTTTCTTCTCCATATAAGGTGCATGAGGGGTCGACCGTTGCCTTTAGCTGGCCATGCAGTTTTGCCCGATATGGAATAATGTCATGCATAAGTTTTCAGGCAAACAGTCTAACTCTAAGGGGGATATTACATTTTCATATTTTCTTCATGACCACGTCAATTCTATTCTTATATGAGGTTGATCTCTTGTTAGTCATCAAGTTTGTGTTTGCCAAGTGATAAGCCAATTTCACTAAGAATAGAATTGACGTGGTATTTTTATCAATGAGCAGATCCTCCTTATAAAACCATTAACCGACAATCTCCTTGTTCTAAGTCCTAGTATTTTTTGTCAATGAGCACATCCACATAGCCATTTTGCTGCACTTGTGTGGGCATGCACCACATCCATGGTTTTTGACCAAGTTTACCAGCAATCCATCTATCAGAGATTTTTGTTGTACTCCCATTACCTATTCTTCTAATATCCCCTCCTTTAGAATATGAGTTGCACAATGTAGAGATCGCCATATTGGACTTGGGCGAGTACTTAGTTTTGCTTGTAGGATGTCCGAGTCGCTGAAGTATTTGGTTATGAGGATTTTCGAGACTAGTAGATTTGGATTCTAGAGAAGTCTCCAGAGTTGTCTTGAAAGGAGAACATAGTTGAAGGCTTGAAGGTCCCTAAAACCCCAAACCCCTTCATCTGAGCTTTTGCAAAGACTATTCCAACTTTTCCAGCAGATACCGCTTTTGTCCAGTGATCCCATCCACCAAAAAATTTTGTCGCTCTTTGAATCTCTTTGATGAGGACTTGTGAGAGTTTGATATCTGCCATAACGTAAGAAGGTATGGCTTGAAGAACAAATTTGATTAGGATACTTCTTCCAGCTTGTGACACTGTCGTTGCTAACCTAGAATTCTCTAATACACTCCATCTTTGATATAATTGAAGATTTGTTTTTTACTTTTCCCGATATGGCTAGGAAATTTGAGATAAAGGCCTAGGTCATTGATCAAATTTATGCCAGGTAAGTTTGCGATTTGATGCTTGATTGTAGCTTTTAGACCAGCTGAAAAGATTAAGGCAGATTTGCTCTGATACCACTTTTTGTAACACCCTTACCGCTAATACTGTCATTACCGTCCAATCTCCTCATACTTCCAGATCCACGTAGCGGATACATACTTACACAACGGTGGGTGATACAATGCCGTTAGCCACCCACGTGACCAACAAGGCTTACTACTACATACAGCATCGGCCTGATGGACTGGAATCCCGAGTACTACACAATTACAACACATATTCCATTACTACAAGTACTACAATGCTCCATAAATTCAATACAATATAATACACCAAGTTTACTAAGATCCAATTCCAAATACAACAATCCTTTCAAGTTTATACATACTCATTAAGAGTCTACCATCTACCCATTCCTCACAACTACTTGCTTCTAAGTACAAGGGGTGTACCACTTGGTACACTTCTACACCGAAGGCTACAAGCCTTATACCGTTCATTGCTAACTACATTACTTTTCTAGCTATCAAAGTGTAGCCGCCGGTCTCTTATTGTGATCATATCCGCTTCGGGTACTTGCACACTAAAAACGTTTCCCCTAGGGGCTCAACTTACGCTGCATATGACTTCCGCATACCCCGCGTACTAGCGAGGGTACACCGACCACTTGGTCGAATACATGCAATTCATTTTACAAATACATACATGCATACATGCTTCCAATCATACCAATACAATACTACACACAAGTAATACATACATACATTTCAATACATACAAGGTAGTTCATACAAGTCAATTGATACTTACTTACCTTCCCTGAAATACACATACTCAATATATACACATACATACACAATACATACGCAATACATACACAATACCCAGTACTTGTTCGCTCCATTTGTCCACCCGGGTTAATCGGGTGGAGATTACTCTTTTACTCGGGGTCAATGACTTACACCAGCCAAGACCATTACTCTACAATACTTACTTACTTACTACATACTCAAGTCAAGTCGTCGGGACCTCCGGCCTGGGGACTACCCTGTCCCCACACCGGGCTTTACTTGGTTCACTAATCCAGGATGCTACCCATTTAAGGGGTTTAAGCCATGGAAAAGTTTAAGAACCAGGAATCAGATCCAACCTCTTGTGTCTCCTCATCCTCACGCGTGGCCGAAACTATATCGGACTTCTACTCATTCCAATTTACTCAGTACTTACGTTAGGAGTTAGGTAGTTAGGAATCAGTAGAAGTCATTCACATCCAAGCCACACAATAATTCAATACTCCCATACACATACATACAAGGTATATTACATTACACAAATACACTACAAGGTACATACAATTCATCATCATCCATTCATTTCATGAATTATACAAACTAAATGTTCAAGACAAATATATCAAGAACAATTTAACCAAGCACAAGTAAGTGCAATATAGTCCGATTCATGCATTTATCTTATTTAGGTGATCAAATAAGCACACAAATTGGGGTAACCAGGTTAGGATACAGAGCATGAAGAAATCATACCTTTCACCGTTGATTTTGGACTCACCGACTCCTCTTCGGTGTTCGACTAATAAAATCCTATCACATACATACAGTTGGGTGGTTAATAATCTATAATTAACCTTACTTATTACTTTCCTAAAGTTTCCCGGTTTATACTTACTAATTCATTGTCATTCAAATACATTTACTTAAGTCACTTAAAATTATTTCCTAAGCTTGTTTATAGCCTTAATGACCTTTAAACATCATTAATCATTTCTTAATTATCTTATACTATCATTACCATTCAATTCCCCATCATTAGAATGCATTAACACATTCTGGGTAATTTTTGGGGTGGTCCGGGTTTGTGTCGGGGTTACAAACCCGGACCAATCCGAGAAATCACATTCTGGGGCAAATTTACTATGGTCCGGGTATGTGTACCGGGATACAAACCCGGACCATACCCTGTAATACGTTTCTGGTGTGTTTTTGGGGTGGTCCGGGTTTGTGTACCGGTTTTGTAAACCCGGACCATCCTGTTACACATTAAAATGCAGTTTTTAAGCCTCCTTTCAACCCCTAATTTATACTTAATCCTTCATAATCTTTCCACATGTATAACATGTTTTTACACCATTTAGGCACACTAAACATCCTTAATCCAACCACTATACTCCTCTGTTAACTTAACATATTTTTCACTGTTGATTTCCTTTGTTACAGGTTTTTCTTCCTCAACTGCTGCTATAGATTTTGGTCTTCCTCTCTTCTTCTCACGTATCCAAATGGTTCTTCACCTAGCACAACTTAGTTAAACAACTTACATTGCTCCATTCCAGTTCTACTCACTACATCTCTTCCTCCTAAATACAAACCAAGGTAATAACCACACATTCTCGTCTCTGAACATCTCCATGTTCCTCTCTGTCAAACAGCACTTAAGTCCACTAAATTCCTAACCAAAATTTGACAGAGTTTCCCAACATTTCTAAGTATGCTCACCACATTAATTTTACTCACATTCTCATCCATCTCGTCTGTTTATAAACAACCACAGTATATAACTTCTCCAACACCAATACTAACATTAATCACTCACTAAATTCCTGCACATTCACCATTTCCCTCTTTAAGGTTTATACAAGTTTTTTCATCAACTTTTGAAGTTTTAAAACATTTAGGTTCTCTTAAACATTACACTACTACTCAATACTATTTTCAATACACATTCAAACCATTAAAATCTGTTACAACAACATACAAAACTACACAAGGATGAGTGTAATTACCTTGCTTTCTTACTAGTTCTTCCTTCCTTCTTCTTTCTTCTTTCTTTCCTCTTTCTTTTCCCTTCCTCTCTTCCCACCATTTGTAGATATTCAAACTCTAACACTACAGCTTATACATACCACCATTTCAATACACTAACTAACCCTTAAATTATCTTTACAGCTTTAAGGTAAGTTTTAGGGTTTAAGAAATGCATTACCTTGCCAATATGTAGAAGGAGTGTAGAATAGCAACAAGAACAAGGTTTCCATCTCCAAGGAATGCAAAAATCGACTGGGCAAGCAAGGTGGAATAACTCAAGACTTAGAAATCTTCTTTTTGCAAATAAAAGCAAGAAAGGGTAGTATTTCCGGATTTCTTTTTACCTTAGACCAACAAGGTGAAGAAGAGGCTTCCAATGGTGGTTCTTTGCCTTCAAAACCAAGAATACCCATGGAGATGAAAGTGCTTGTTTTCGGATTTGGAAAAGAAAGTAGTGTTCTCCTTGATGAGAGGAAGACAATGGTACAGTTTTTATGATTTTTGGTGGAGATTTGAGTAGTTAACAAGAGGAGAGAAGTGGGTATGCTAGAGGGATCTCCAAAATCGCCATTGTTGGGGTTCTTGGGGAGGAAGAAATCGGAGAATGAAAGAGAGTGCAGTACGTAGAGAATGGGGGGAGTAGGAGAGAGAAAGTAAAAAGGTAAGTTTTTTTTTGCTTTTGCTTTACTTTATTGTCTTGTCCTATAGCAAATTAGGAACAATTAAAATAAGAGAGGGGGGTAGCAGCCGGCTCACACACAGCCCTCTAATGGGTTTTAAAATTTTATTTGCAATAGTGGACACACTAGTTTAGTTTATTTACACTACCACCCCACAATTTCCCGTTTTTACAGTTTTTACTATTTCCTTGTTTAATTGATTTTATTGGTTCTAGACCTTCATTAATGTTTAGTAATGACTATTTGGATGACCAAAATTTTTATGAGTCTATTTAACCCGCTTAAAGTCGCGTTTTCCCAGTTTTCTCGAAAAACGCGCTTTAAGGTTCGTTTGTGGTTATAATCCATTTTATGGATCCGTTTTCTTCGGGAGTTGTTCCCATATATTATTTAGGTCTTATTAAGCCCTTATAATCCATATAATGCTCTAACCGAGGTCTCGTACCTCCTATGGTTATTTAACGCTTATTTAGCATTTTTCGCTTTTAAGCGTTTCTTAATTCCTTTTGGATTTATTTTTCCTTTCCAATATTACTTAGGCGTTATTAGGCCTTTAAATACATATTAGAATTATTTTAATCGCTATTTAAGTTCGGGGTATTTCAATCTACCCCCTTAAGAAACTTTGCCCTAAAAGTTGCTCAAGGTTATAGGATTACTACATTTACTCATTCCTACTTGTCTAATGCCAAAAGTCATGCATTCTTCCGCCTTACCAATTCCCAATCCATTACTCAAGGTTCCTACTACCATACCATACCATACCAATGTACAGTAATTACTCCAATCCGCATTACTACCAACCATCCGGTTCCTCATTACAAAATTTATACATACATACAGTGCAAAGCTATCCCCAAAGCAATGCAATACACATTACAATCCCGCGGTACTCAGGTCATCTCGACACAGGACCTCTATGTCCGCTGCCCTTGGAATAACACAATATGATATACTACCACCGTCCTCCGGTATAAGCTTCTAACAAATCCTTTTCTCAGTCTAAGAAAATCCTTGCACAACTACTAACTAGAAATTTTCTACACTAGTGCAGAAAATGTTTTAACCACGGTTAAAAAGCCTATATACCACGGTTTGGAACCGTGGTTAATACGCGCGTCGTATATTCGAAAATACCTATAAACCACGGTTCAAAAACCGTCGTTTAAAAGCGCGATTATAAACCACGGTTGCTATATGACCGTCGTTTAAAGTCGTTTTTGTCGCGGATCAGACCGATTTTATACCACGGTTTGGCTTTATAACCGTGGTATATAAGGCTTTTAAACGACGGTTCCTCTGTAAAACCGTGGTATATGACACTTTTATACGACGGTTCTGTAGAAAACCGTGGTTTAAAATGTCGTTCCACTGAATTTTAAACCACGGTTTTTCAAGTAAACCGTGGTTTTTTTTTCTTTTTTTTTTTTTTTTTTTTGTTTTTTAAGCCTCTACCACAAATGTTTTCCACAATTTACAATCGCATATACAACCTGTACAGGGCATCCAACTGGTATTGCCCTTTGATAACCAACCACACTATATGACCATAAACCAAAGTTGCCAGTTTGAATTGCAACATTGAAAACGAATTGCAAACAAACCCATTCAAACTTTCAAAAATAAGAGAGAGTTGAACTTTTACAAACTTTGAGAGTATACGTTGTTTCAGCAAAAACAAAAGTCTAAGTCTAACTACACTAGGATAAGATCTAAGTAACACTCAAGTAATTTTTACACCAAAACTGCGATAGATGATCTCTTACAAAGTCGAGATCCATTTTGGAATACGTGCTCCCTGCTTTTGTGAAAAAAGAAACGATCTGTCCAAAAAGAAACTGATCATCATTAGTACACAATTTTATTTCAAATGCAATAACTTTAACTAAAACTTTGATTGGTATGGTTTACCTTGTCATCATCAGCAAGCGTGTCAATATTTTGTACAATCTCGAACATGTACCGCATCACATAATAGCCACAGCTTCGTGAATCAGGCTGCTGAGGACACTGTCATCACACCATCCATGGATTACCAACTTTAGATAGATCAAAAAATTAAACGTTTAACTTTAATACAAAAATGCATAAATTAAATGATTACTTACACGTATGTAATGGAAGTCCAAGATGGAGAATGGTTTCTTCGCATCACCCAAACCAAGCTTATGACCCCTGCATAAATACACATTTTAAAATGAAGCCATTTATTGTCAATAATCTAGGACAAGCTTAAAATAAATACAGAATGCATTAAAATTTTTGAATACTCACTCCTTCAAATATTTCTCTAACGATCTCTCGAAGGTCATCAGGGCCGCCCAATGGGTCTAGTATCAACAACAATGAGGTGTCGATACACAACACCATCAACATCCAATGATTGCTGCAACAAATAAAACAAAGAATGTTTTGTAGAACAATATTTTTAATTATCACAATTAGGAAGCGAAAAATTCCAGTTATTGTGTACTTACATCTGATGATATGGGATCAGCAAATATTTGCTTCTTCTTCGCACCGCAGCACAAAATCCCTGCCTCACGTGCTGTGCACATCCTTCGCATCCAATGGCCTGACTTGCTGACATCAATTGTGGGCACAAGAAAGAGATGGAAGATAATCTCTTGTTCGATATCAGTCTAGTAGTCAAACACCTAAACAACATTTTTTCATAAGATATGTTAAATAGCTTAAAAAAATGAAAGATAATTTAATAATTTAAAAGATACTTACACAAACATAGGCCTGAATCACAGAGATGTTAAGCAGGTCTCCCATCAAAAATTCTCTAAGATCGCTCACGGTAATCATCAGATCTCTGGGCTCGGGGGAGTGGAAAACATGCTTAGACACTTTCATGTTGAAATTGGTGACAGACTGCGGCTTCGTCATGAAAAAGTCATACACATTTTTTGATGGGAGGTCAACATCTTCAGATACTTGGGTGTCAGAATGGGGGATCTCCTAGGAGTCATATCGAAAGGTTTGACCACTTCCTTTCTCACACTCTGACTCTCCTCATTTGATTTCACAACTTCCTTCCCCTTATCCACTTTCCTCTTCTTAACCGGTCTTAATTCCTTATCAATCTAATAGTATAAAAATTTAAATAATAAAACATATCAGTCAACAGTCAAGTTAAAAACTAAACAGTAAACATGTAATTAAATAGTTTACCTTGTCACTACTGACATCAATGAGAGAATATGGCCATGGAACAACTGAAGATTTGCTTGACACTATTTACTCCACTGATTCCACTCCAACGGAAGGGGAGAGTCCTCATGACCTTTCACAATATCGTCTACCATCACACGAGCGTGGAGAGGTGGGATGGGCTTGAAATGTACTACAGTGTTCGGTCCGGTCTGTAAAACCCGACCGAATGCAACATGAACAGTCCCACAATCCAACACTTGAAACAAATGACATGATTTAGCCACCTACATCAACTCACAACAGTAAGCAAGCTAATAAAAATTATATTGTTTTAAAAGTAATGTTAAAATAACTAAGGAGGAAAAAAGAACAAACCGAAAGGTTTTGATAAGGAAATGTGTCTCTGGTAGGAGAAGAAGGTGCAGGATGATCGACCATCGGAGTATCCGCCGTCGTGTGGTAGGAGCAGAGTCGGTCTAGCAGTAGGTGCCGGTGTAGGAGACACGGCCACTATCGATGTATCCGCCGTCGCGGTAGGAGTAGACACCGGTGTAGGAGTAGGTGTCGGTGTAGGAGCATGCACCTGGCCCAATACTAAAGCCTCAAGTCTTCGCAGGCGCTCCTCGTAGGCTTGACTCCTCAGCGTGGCGTCTTTCCGACTCAGCGTGACGTCTCCGACTCCTCCAACCGGTCATGCACCCGTTCATCCACCATTCTCTCTATCATTTCAGCCTGTGGTACTCTCGATCGAGACGTAGGAAACACGTCTTTTTGGCGAACTTCCCCTCCAAGCCCCCGCACTCGCCCTGGATGATCCTTTTGCCCAAGGGCCTTATTCAGTGGATCATCCTGAGACGGAGGGACCGGAACCATCTCCCATCGCTCAGTCGAGCCAGACTATTTTAAATTAACAAAAATATTAGAAATGAACTTACTAATTAGTAAACAACAACTTTTAAATATATATACTTACAATCTTGGACGCCAACTCAGCAGTCTCGCTTGCGGGAACACATATACTCCTCGTCATTTTTCTTCATGCGACCCAGCATAATGTTTGCACCCTACTTGCATCATCAACATCATCAATAACTGACTGAGTGCCGTCTTCATTAGTTTTCGTCAGTAAGCCCTCGCTCTTCCACTTCTCCAACCGCCCCGTGTATCCAGCTCGCCCCATGAAGTGCTTGTAGATATTCTTCGCCCGGTTACGTCTCGCTTGTTCTTGTTTCATCTTTACAAAATTTGTATATTTGTAAGTTATACATAAAAAAAAATATTTGTTAAATTTTATTCCTTAAATAATTAAGAAAGAATAATTGTAAAAGTACCTTAAACTCTTCAGTCTGGCGATAGTCGTAGAATATCTTCCACTCCTCCTCCGTGATCATACCATCATACACTACCCACGGCGGTGACCTCTTGGAGCCGGTTTGTTAATCCAGCCATCTACCAACCGATGCTTGAACTGTCGCAGTGATGTCGCTAGAAGTGATTCAATCTTCGTCCGAAGCTCATCCGCGACTTTGTACTTCTTCTGCACCATCTGCCAGATGATGTCTTTGTCTGCCTTTTCTTGATCTTTCCAATCCTTATTAATCGAGCAATGGGATTTTACCATCAATCCCAAGTAGGAAGCAAACTGCTGCTTCGACCCACCACGATGTCGGAGGTACTTGTCCCAGATCAAATCGAGGAGAATTTTTTCTCCTTCAACCCACGGGTCGGTCCACGTCCCTTCCGAGGGTTCTGCGAAGTAGATGCGACTGGTGGTTCTTCAGTAGGGACGTCATCGTCAATATCATCCAACCCCAACAGTAAGTCCTCTTCGTCTCTATCGTCAGGATCCATAATCTGAAAAATAATCAACAATTAACAAGGTTAATACGAACATCTACTGAATCAAATATTGAAACATGACAAAAATGAAATAATATAATATTGTCAACCAAACTTACAAAATAACATTTCATCGTTCAATCCACAATCCTTCATTGTGGTCGGACCTTCGATATTCAAAATTAGTTACATTATCTACCTCCATCGGCAACCGAATAGGTACATCTGTTTCATCTTCACAGTCGTATTCATCCTCATCAACAATATTATCAATCCCAACTATCGATCTTTTACTCTGCATTACAATAGACCATCTGGGATTAGACTGATCACGACAGTAGAATACTTGTTTTGCCTTTGACGCAACAATAAAGGGTTCATCAGTAGGAGCCGCTGTCGTTAAATCAACTAGCTTCATACCATGATCCTCCTCACGATATCCCTGTTTGTTGTCCACCCATTTGCAACGAAATACGCAAGTTTCATAATATCGGGCCATAATATCAAAAAACGAAGGAGGAAAATACATTTCCAACTGACACATGGTGATCACAAGGTCATTCTGTAGTTTATCCAGCGTCTCCACATCAAGCACTTTACACGAAATTCCTTTGAAGAAAACACATAAATTTGTAATAGTTTTCCTGACATCAGCTGGAAGGATTCCACGGAGAGCAACCGGAAGTAAGTGCTGCATCAGCACATGATAGTCGTGAGACTTCATCCCTACCAATTTAAGATCAGACATTGATACCAAACTTGATATGTTCGATGAGTAACCGGATGGCACTTTAATATGACGAAGAGAACTACAAAAACTTATTTTCTCTTCTTTGGATAATGTATGACAAGCGGGAGGCAAGAATGTTCTTTTCCCTCTTTGTTGTGGCGCGAGTTCTTCTCGTATACCCAATTCAACCAGATCTTTTCTACCCTTTAAATGGTCTTTTGTCTTTCCTTTCACGTTTAGTAGTGTCGCAGATACACTTTCACCAATGTTTTTCTCCACGTGCATAGCATCAATGCAATGTCTCACCTCTAAATGTTGCCAATATTCAAGTTCCCAAAATATTGATTTTTTCTTCCAGATGCTCTTTTCAGTGGCTTTAATTGGTGGACCGAAGTTGTTCACAACATTCTTCAACTGATTGTAAGTCAGCAGCAGATAGTGGTGGTCGAGCGACTGCATGATCCGTTTTTCCATCAAACTCTTTTGTCATCTTACGGTATTTGTGCCCTTTAGGGAGGAATTTCCGATGGCCCATGTACACATTTTTTCCACTGTGTTTTAACCGTATACTGCAAGTTCTATCTCCACATATAGGGCACGCTAGAGCTCCTTTAATTGTGTATCCCGAGAGGTTACCGTATGCAGGGAAATCATTGATCGTACAAAAAAAACATAGCCCGGAGCGTGAAGTTTTCCATACCATATGAATCATACACCGTCGCACCTTCATTCCACAACAATTTTAAATCGTCAATAAGTGGTTGCAAAAACACATCAATTTTGTTTCCCGGTTGTTTTGGACCCGATATCAACAGAGAGAGGAGAATATGTCTGGGTTTCATACACAACCATGGCGGCAGATTGTATATTGTCAATAAAACAGGCCAAGTACTGTGTATACTGCTCAAAGTGCCATAAGGGTTCATCCCATCAGTGCATAAACCAAGTCTTAAGTTCCTTGGGTCTGTACCGAATTGAGGGTATATTCTGTCAATGTTTCTCCATTGTGGTGAATCGGCTGGATGTCTCAATTTACCATCATCCTTTCTATGGGTAGCATGCCATCGGAGGTTCTCAGCATCTTTCTGAACAGCAAACAAACGTTTGAATCGGGGAATTATCGGTAGATACCACAACACCTTCGCAGGAGAGCCCACTTTAGTGCTTATGTGGTTTCTGTCACCCTTTTTTACATAGCGTGATTCCCCACATTCAGAGCAATGGTCATCCAACTCATTCTCCTTCCAATACAACATACACCCATTTGGACAAGCATGTATTTTTTTATATTCCATACCCATCGGACACATTAACTTCTTTGCCTCATAAGTTGTTGTGGGTATCACACTGTCCTTTGGTAGTACATCCTTCAGCAGTTGTAAAAGATCTGTAAAACTGACATCACTCCATCCATGTCTCGCCTTCAGATTGAATAGTTTTAGGACAACGCTCAATTTGTTTTGCTTTTGCGTATCACATCCACTGTACAACGGTTCCTTTGATGCTTGCATCAGATTTTCAAATGTTTTGGGTTTGTTGGAAAAATGTTGTTCAACATCTTCCATCATCGCATTAAGGTCCTCCTGATCATCTGAATCACTAACTAGTGAATCATCTTGAGTATCCCCAAAATCCTGTGAAGCATCCATTTCTGATTGTTCTGCAACGACGTTATCAGCACATTCAAACACTTGTACTGAATGTTGACCATGCAGTATTGTTATGGCTTCATAATCTTCTGTAAACCCTCTGCGAATCAGATGATCCTTAATCTTGTCCACACCTCGGTATTTGAAGTCGTTCTTGCAATCGACACAAGGACATCGAATATATCCCTTATCCCTTGGTTTCAGATTGTCAACAAGGACTTTGCAAAATTTATTGACCCCTTCTAGGTACTTGATGTCCAATCTGTCACTGTACATCACTGAGCGCTCCATCTCCTTTTTCAACACACACCAGATGTCGTGAACTCGTTCCATTGATCTCCTCTTTTTTATTTACAGATTAACAACCTAAACCTATCCAATCACCTCGATCTCACATAGGAACAAGTTAATAATATACAGTAGTTCAGTGATAATTCGGCAGCATACCCTACAGTTCTCCTAGTGTAGATATATATATATGATCATTTCAATTCACATATATATATGTACACTAGAAGAACACTAGGGTAATGCTGCTGAATATCACTGAACTACTGTATATTATTAACTCATTCACAACCTAGATGGTGAGATCAAAGGCCATTGGACAGTCCCAACAGGGAATCTAAGACATACCTCTATCAGGTAAATCTTAGACAGGTAATTCTATGTTTGAATTGATTTTCCATTGTTTAATAGAAAAACAAAAATAAATTGAAACATTTTAAATACCAAACCTGATGAGTACTGGATGGTCAGCTAGCGCGAACAGCACAGAAGAAGGGAAGTAAGCAAATGCTCTTGCGCGTAGTATATAACACCTATTCAATGAAATTAGAATAAGGTTTTAATTTTATAAAAACTTGAATAATTGAACATATTAAACAAACGAACATAGCTTAAATTCTGGAAAAAATTTGGCATGACCTTTGCGTATTTTAGACACTCCACATTTTTTAAGGCAGAAACAAACATAGCAGGAACATTAACTCTCGGCAAACCATACGAATTATTATCAGACAGACAAGTATGCATATAGTAAATGTATATATATATATATATATTATCAATAAACAAAAACATCCACCCCATTTAACCCCATCATCACATTTCAACCAACTATGCAAATACATATTCTAATGATTGCAGAATACAAGTAGAATTTAGTATAACGTCTATTTGTGACAATATATATATATAGTACATATATATAACTTTATATTAGTATTTGTTTCTAAAATTATAATCATAAATGCAAGTGATTTACCGTGGGTTCTGATCAGGCAAACCGGTGGCAGAGGTTGAAGCAGCAGATAGTGCGACAAGTAGACAATCCGACTGTGTGTAGTGAATACAATGAAATTAGAATACAAGGTTTTAATTTGAAAAATGTATGAATAATTGAACAATTAACAAACAGATATATTTTGAATAAACCATGTTATTGAAACATTTTTAAAAAACTAACCTAATGATGAATAAGGATGATCAAGTCACAAATGGGAAGGAAGAGGGATTGTTCAACCGTAGAAACACCTATTCAATAAAATTAAAATAAGGTTAAATTCTTGAAAAAATTTGGCATGACCTTTGCGTATTTTTATATACTCCACATTTTTTAAGGCAGAAACAAACATAGTAGCAACATCAGAAGACTACGACGAAAACCATTTCATTTTCCCTTGCATAAACAAACATTTAAGAGAACTCTAGAGAATTGTTTTCATTCTTTTTTCCCCTGCATAACATACGTCGTACGACTCTCTCTCCCTCCCTCGATCGCAATAACAACAACAATAATAATCATAATGTGACAGAAAATATAATATCTCAACCGACACTAGAAAATCAAAACAATCAAAACAAAGAAGACAAAAACAATTAACACATCAGTCCACCACTCTCTGCTATCAAAACCAACTCTCTGCTATCAAAACCAACTCTCTGCTATCAAAACCATTGCATATATATGTATATGAAACCCATATCGTCAAACGTTCGCTCAAACAAACTTGAATTTGTGAACTTCCATAATTTAAGGAATTAGTAAATTGCATCCCAATCTGGTGAACAACAATATACATGCATGCTCGCGCCTGTATTCATTCCAAAATTTTGCAACCCGACAGAGAATTTGCAGCCTAACTGTCGAACAAGATTTTCATCTCTAATTTGCAGCCCTAACTGTCGAACAAGATTCCAAAATTTTCCAACCCTTAAATGACGAACAAGAGCATATATACAAAATGCTCGCGCCTGTATTTCTCGACGCAATCGGAGAAAATTTTTCTCCATATATACAATACATGCTCGCACCTGTAATATATACAACAAGAACAACCCAACTGGCAAATACCTTCGGTGGTGAGCAGAGAGAGGAGAAATCGAGCTAGGCGAGCAGGGACGGCGTTGGCGGCGGCGGGAAGGGCGGCGTTGGCGTGCTTCAGTACAGGGGGAGCTTCGAGGCGACAAGACGAGGGCGGTGGAGCGAGCTGGAGCAGGGCGACGGCGGAAGGCAAAACGGTGAGGGGGTGGGAGTCGTCGACGGGAGAGGAGGGGAGTCGGAATCGCACAGGAGAGCGGGAGGAAGAAGAAGGGAGGAAGAAGAAGAAATGAGGCTCGGGTTTTAATTCAAAACTTTAAACGACGGTTGATAAACAAACCGTCGTTTAAAATCTATGTCACGAGGGGAATAAACGACGGTTCGTAGATAAACCGTGGTTTTTAAGTGTTGGCGTAAGACTTTAAACGACGGTTCAATAGTAACCGTGGTTTATTGATTATATACGACGGTTTGTAACGGGAACCGTCATTTATCTTCTAAGGCGTTGAACTATAAACGACGGTTTATTTTGAAACCGTCGTTTATATAGCGAGCCAAGCAACATATATGACGGTTCTCTAAATAACCGTGGTTTATACACTTTAAACGACGGTTTTATCATTAACCGTGGTTTAAAGCCCGTCATTTAAAATCTTTTTTCTACTAGTGACATACCTAAGATAATATAGTGAAACAACTTCAAGCCCAGGCGAGCAAGTAGGAGCAGCACATGGTGACTATTGGCCTCTAGAACGTAAGGGAAGTGAGGTCAAAACCAAAACAAAGAAACCTGAGGGATGAGGTACGTAAGAGGAATCTATCAATCTTGGGAATTCTAGAAACGCAACAGAGCAGATCGGCACAAGAACATATTCCAAAACTTTGGGGGAAGAAGAAGTTAAGCCTAGCTTGGGAGGAGATCTTAAGTCAAGGGAGGTCAGGGGGTATATAATTGCAATGTGGGACGAAGAAGATGTAGAAGTGGGATGTGTTGAGAAAAGGAGAGGTGGCTAAAAATGGACGTGAAAACTAGAGAAGATGGGTTTCGGAGTTCGGTCGTCATAGTTTATGCTCCATGTGATATTCGAGATAGAAGGAGCATGTTTGAAGAGCTACTGCATGCTAAAGTGAGTTGGCAACAAGAGCTTATTGTGATTGGTGACTTCAACGAAGTATTAGAAACAAGTGAAAGAATGCCTATGAGCGGGTCTAGATACACGAAGGGCATGAAAGATTTTCAATCATAGGTAATTGGTATGCAGTTAGAGATACAGTTGCAAGACGCTAAATTTACATGGAGAGGAGGAGGATGTCTAAGCAGAATAGATCGTGTGTTTGCATCACATGAGTGGTTATCTCAATACTCGGATGTTAGCCTTCGATCGGGTGAATGGTCTATCTCGGACCATAGGCTTTTGATAGTGAAAACGGGCAAGATAAATTGGGGCCCCAAGCCCTTTAGGTCTGTTGCCTCTTGGCTTGAACATCCAGACTTTTGCAACTTTGTGAAACACCAATGGGATAGCATAAAATTCAGGTTAACCTTGAGTAAATTGAGAATGCTGAAAGGGGTCTTAAGATGGAACAATAAGGTTTTAGGTGAAACAAATCAAAGAGTCCTAGAATGCAAAGAGGAGCTGAGGAAAATTAAAAATAAAATAGAGGAGGTGGGATCAACAGAGCACTCGAAGCTGATAGGGCGCTGGCCATGATGAAACTGGACAAGGCCAACCGCGCGCATGAATTGTACTGAATGCAGTTAGCTTATGAGAAACTGATCAAGGATACAGATAATAACACGAGATATTTTCAGAGAAGAGCAACTGTTAATCATAGAAAGAAGAGTACGACTTGTTTACAAACGGATGATGGGGTTATCGATAATCCAGCAGATATTAGAGCGCGTGTAGTAAGCTTCTTTTCAAAGCTCTATCGAAAAGAATATCTATCGGGTATTAAGCCAGCAAGGTTTCATCATCCCACCCTGTCGTTAGAGGAAGCTATTCACTTGGAGAAGATCCCTACCTTACTGGAGATTAAGAAAGCGGTCAAAGAATGCAATAGCTCCAAGGCCCCGGGAGTCGATGGATATAATATGAAGTTCATTTAGAAAATGTGGCATGTGCTAGGAAAAGAGTTTGGAAGAGATGTTCAAAAGTTCTTCATCTCATCAAAGATGGAGAGAGGTGCAAATGTTACATGGCTTGCATTGATACCAAAAAGACGGATGCCTCTAGATTGGAGGAATACCGTCTGATAAGTATTGTGGGTTGTTTGTATAAGGTGATTGCTAAGATCCTAAGTTTGAGGTTGAGTCCCCTCATGCCAAATCTCATTGGTGAAATACAATCGGGGTTTGTTAAAGGAAGAAATATACTTGAGGGACCATTTATTGCAAATGAGGTCATCACGTGGTTAAAGAAAAATAAGAAGAAAGGGTGTTTGCTAAAGATAGATTTGAGAAAAGCACATGATTTCATATCTTGGGAGTTCCTCGATATGATGCTAGAATGCATGGGCTTCGGTCAAACTAGGAGGAAATGGGTAAAAAAGTGCATCACTACCTCAAGAATTTTGATTCTAGTCAATGGGTCACCAACGAAACCTTTTTCTCCAACTCGAGGTTTGCGCCAAGGTGATCCATTATCCCTCTCACTTTTTGTTATTGTGGTTGAAATCTTAAATTGGATAATCCAAGAAGCTATTGAGCTAGGGAAGTTTTCGGGGTTAAAGATTGGTGAAAGACAAGTGAGAGTTACTCACTTACAATTTTCCGACGATGTGATGATCTTTTGTGAAGTGAAAAAGGAAGTGCTAGTTCATCTACATAGGCTTCTCATTGGGTTTTCGGAAGTGAGTGGGCTGAGATTAAACATGGAGAAATCAATGGTGTTTGGCATTAATACGGGGGAGGATGATGTTCAATTGATTGAAGAAATGCTTGGATTCCGGGTTGGAGCATTACCAACAACATATCTTGGCTGTCCCTTGGGTGTGAATAGACCTAGTAATTCGGGTCACTCGGTTCGGGTTCGGTTCGGTTCAGGTCAATTTGTAGAGATTCACTCTTCGGTTCGGTTTGGATCGGGTCGGGTTTATTGGTTTAAAATGAGATTTCGGGTGACTGGTTTGGTTGAGGCGGGTTGTTCGGGTTAGCCTCTACGATTTTGATTTTGTTTTTTCGAGTTATGGGTCAAATTCGGGGTGACTACCGTTGTTATGCTTAATGACAAAAAATTAAGTACAAATTAAGCAACCTTTGTAACTTGTATTGATTTTCTATTTGGATCCAAATTCTTTAATAGTGTTAATCTTGATGAAGATTTCGATTGTGTATTGGGTTGGTTATACATAATCAATTGGATGACAATATTTTTAATATTAATTTTAACTATAGATTGATTATTTGTATCGACCAAGTATAAATTTGAAATTTGGTGAATCATAGGTCAATATTCGGCATGGAGCCCAAGTTCTATCCCTCCCCCCCCCCCCCACGCCCGACACTGTGCTGTGCCTCCCGCCATCCCGCGCCTGTCACACCCCGCGCGTGTCCTGTGTCAGTGTCCGCCATCTCAAGCGAACGTCGCGCGCCTATGCCAATCCATCACCACCTCGCGTCTGTGCCCCTATGCGCCCGTCATCACCACGAGCCCGTGACTTCATGTTGTGTGTGCGCCACAGATCAGCGTCTCGTGTGCGCGCCTTGTGCGGGCGTCCTTCAATATTGAATTACTCCCAGGCAGGGGTTGTCCCTTTATCTTCTTATTTTGTCATTTTTTAACCCTAATTTAATTTAATTTTTTCATACAAATATATTTATTTGAGATGTAAGTTTTGTAATCTTTATTCTTTTGAACCAATTTCCTTGGACACGACAAAAGATGGCAAGAATTGTAAAAATGGAATGAAAACATTCCTTGTTTTAGTCCCAGTTCATGGAAATTATGCGTTCGTACATGCCAATAATAAACAGAAGGATAATGGAAGTTTGTCTAGTTTCATGTATGGTTTGGGTTAATTCGGTTCGGGTGGATTCGGTTCGGGTCAATTCGGTTCGGGTGAATTCAGTTCGGGTGAATTCAGTTCGGGTGGATTTGGGTCAAATTTCGGTTTGATTTGGTTTTGGTTTGGTTTGGATTTTCGGGTCACATTTCGGGTCACATCATTCGGTTTAAATTCGGGTTCGGATCGGGTTGGATCGGGTCAGTTTTTCTGGTTCGGGTCACCTTTGCCAGGTCTAGATGCGAATACTAGAAAGGCTTCAAGGTGGAAGCCGATGTTACATAAGTTTGAAACAAAACTTGCTACATGGAAGGCAATGAGCTTGTCAAAGGCTGGACGCGCAACATTAATTAGATCGGTTTTGGACTCTTTACCCCTATATTACGCTAGCTTATTTGTAATACCGGTCAAAGTAAGAAAGTGTATGGCTGCCTTGCAACGTCGGTTTTTTTGGGTAAGAGTGGGAGCCAATTTACGCCAGTTGCATGGGGTAGAATGACACGACCCAAAACTGCTGGAGGGCTTGGATTCTCTAATTTGCAGATTAAAAAACCAAGCGATTCTGGCAAAGTGGAGGGTGAACTATGCTCGTAATCACTCCCCCCTGTGGAAGAAAGTCATCCAATCGATCTATCGTACCAGGATGGGCCTGCACCTAGATGAACTTGACGCGGCTGCCAACAGACAGAAAGGGATCTGGTTCTCGATCCTTAAAGCCACAGAAGCTCATGAGAAATTAAGAGACATGCTAGAGGAAAGGTTGGAGATCAAAATTCAAAATGGATGTGACACTCTATTTGGCAGGATAAATGGCTGCAAGTGGGTATCCTCAAGCTAGAGTTCCCAAGGCTGTATCAATTGAGTTTACAGCAGGATGCGGTAGTTGCTGACATGGGCTCTTGGTGTAATGGCGAACGGAGTTGGCAGTTTTTCTGGCGACAAACATTATTTGAGTTTGAAGAAGTGCAACTTGTAGACCTGTTAGATGCATTGACATCAGTCCCCTTCTTTGAAATGGAGCTTGACGATTCTTTATGGAGCAACGGTGGCAGGAGCTTGATCACAAAGGACATTACAGTTGCTCTGGATGCATGGATAGAGAGTTCACCAAATTTTTGAATGTTCCTGACATCACCGCATCTGGGAGGGTTTGTGTGAACTAGAGTGGAGATTACTCTATGGCTATCACTATTCGAAGGTTAGTTACTAGAGAACTAGAAATTAAGAGACACGTGCTCTTCTTGTGTGCGAAAGTAGCTAGAATATAGAGGCAATTAATCTGCTGGTGGAACATATCATTCACATTCAAAAGTGCGGTTACTGAAATATATAGAGATGATCCGCTTAATGTATCTAAGGTTGTAATGCAAACTAAGCTAGGGATATGGAGATGGACAAAATGTTGGTGGAAAGTTTTGCCCTTGACATGTGGTTTCTTTGTTGGAGTTAAGTCACTTAAGGATTATGTGTAATGTGGCGAGGATGATAGGTAGCATGAACGTGTTACTTTAATATCTTAGCCTTTTTTATTTTCTAGTTGGGCTATTAGGTTGTAAATGGATGTGGAGGGTACTCTTTTTCCTCTCTAAGCTTTTTCCCACTGGGTTTTACTTAGAGAGGTTTTAATGAGGTCGAAAATGATCCCATCCACCTGAGTAATCACGCTTATCATTAATAAAAGGCGTAAGCCCAATTATAAAAAAAAATCTAAGGTTATGGCTATTTATGGGTTGAAGTTGTATGGATCAAAATCAGAATATTGAAAGCATTGTAATATACATGATGTATAATAATGTGTTATTTTTTTCTTCTATTTTGATAGTCACTAGTAGAAAAAAGATTTTAAATGACGGACTTTATACCACGGTTATCAGTGAAACCGTCGTTTAAATTTTATAAACCACGGTTACTAAACGAACCGTCATATATGTTGCACGGCTCACTATATAAACGACGGTTTTTACAGAAACCGTCGTTTATAGTTCATCTCCGATAAGATAAACGACGGTTCCCTTTCTAACCGTCGTATATAATATTCATATACCACGGTTTAATATACAACCGTCATTTATCGGGTACGACGTCGTATTATAAACGACGGTACCTTAGAACCGTGGTTTATTCCTTTATGACAAAGTTTTAAACGACGGTTTTTATAATAACCGTCGTTTAAAGTCATTCAATTAAAAACCCGAGCTTTTCTTCTTCCCTTTCTTCTTCCTCCCGCGTTCTCTTCTCTGGCGATTTCCCCGACCCAAACTCCCGCCGTCGAGCCACCACCCCCTCCACCGTCTTCGACTCCACCGCCCCACTCGCCTCTTTCTTCCCGTCGCGGCGACAACAACAACACATTCGAGCTCCTCCACCGCCCCGTAGCTGCTCCACCGCGCCTTCCCCGCCCCGTCGTTCTTCCAGTCGCGGCAAAGCTCCACGCCTCCTCTGGTGTCGACAGCTCCACCGCCCTCCATCTCTGGTGTCGACAGCCTCCAGCTCCACCGCCCTTCTCTCTGGGTCGACAGCAGCTCCACCGCCCTCCTCTGTCACGCGCGCCTCCAGTGATCCGCTCCTCTGTATACCGAGCCGTCCATCAATCCCACCGGTAACTAATGTTATAGTTTACTATATATGTTAGAGTTTTTGATTAATGTAATAATGTTATAGTTTACTATATTATAGTTTTGATTAATTTGTTTAACTCATGATATGGTTTTAGCTATTTTATCTTTATAAGTTATAACTTACATATCATTATGTGAATATTGTGTTTTGGAATTACATTATGCAACTCGCAACAAAAAACATAACAAAAGCTTTGAGAAGCTACATGTTAACATACGAGATCTGAAAACATATATCGGGTTTGAATTGTGTTTTTGGTTATGCCAAATCAGGTCGACTTACTCATATACAATGATATATGAGTTTGAGGTTCATATGAAGACAAATTTGGTTGAGGTTTATTTGGCGACTGCGCAGGTTGAAGTGGAAATATTTACATTATTTGCTTGGATAACCATTGTGTAAGCATTGGAGTTACGATGGCTGTTTTGTGATGAAGTTATCTATCTGTATTATTGTTGGCGGTGTATTAATATGTTGTAAGTGTTGCTGTTTGTTGTTATTATTGTACTACGGTTTAACAATCCCTCTTTCATCACATTTGTGAGTTGATCATCCTTACTCATTAGGTTAGTTTTTTAAAAATGTTTCAATAACATGGTTTATTCAAAATATATTCGTTTGGTTATTTGTTCAATTATTCATATTTTTTCAAATTAAAACCTTATATTCTAATTTCATTGAATAGGTGTCGCACCATCTGCTGCTGTCAACCTCTGCCACCGGTTTGCCTGATCAGAACCCACGGTAAAACACTTGCGTTTCTGATTATGATTTTAGAAACAAATACTTATATATTGTCACGAATAAACGTTGTACTACATTCTACTTGTATTCTGCAATCATTAGAATATATATTTGCATAGTGTTGTGAAATGTGAGATTCAGTTGAAATGGGGTGGTTGTTTTTGTTCATTGATCATATATTATTATATAGTTGTCTGTCTGATAATAATTCGTATGGTTTGCGGAGAATAAATGTTATTGCTGCTACTGTGTTTGTTTCTGCCTTAAAAAAATGTGGAGTGTCTAAAAATACGCAAAGGTCATGCCAAATTTTTTCCAGAATTTAAGCTGATTCTAATTCCATTGTTTGTTTAATATGTTCAATTATTCAAGTTTTTATAAAATTAAAACCTTATTATTTCATTGAATAGGTGTCATATACTACGTGCAAGAACATCTGTCTACTTGTCTCTTCTCTATCTTGTGCTGTTCGCGCTGACCATCCAGTACTCATCAGGTTGGTATTTAAAACGTTTCAATTTATTTTTGTTTTTCTATTAAAACAATGGAAAATCAATTCAAACATAGAATTACCTGTCTGAGATTACCTGATAGAGGTATGTCTTAGATAGTCCCTGTTGGGACTGTCCAATGACCTTTGATCTCACCATCTAGGTTGTGAATGAGTTAATAATATACAGTAGTTCAGTGATAATTTCAGCAGCATTACCGTAGTGTTCTTCTAGTGTACATATATATATGTGAATTGAAACAATTCATATATATATATCTACACTAGGAGAACTGTAGGGTAATGCTGCCGAAATTATCACTGAACTACTGTATATTATTAACTTGTTCCTAGGTGAGATCGAAGGTGATTGGATAGGTTTAGGTTGTTAAATCTGTAAATAAAAAAAGAGGAGATCAATGGAACGAGTTCACGACATCTGTGTGTTGAAAAAGGAGATGGAGCGCTCAGTGATGTACAGTGACAGATTGGACATCAAGTACCTAGAAGGGGTCAATAAATTTTGCAAAGTCCTTGTTGACAATCTTAAACCAAGGGATAAGGGATATATTCGATGTCCTTGTGTCGATTGCAAGAACGACTTCAAATACCGAGGTGTGGACAAGATTAAGGATCATCTGATTCGCAGAGGGTTTACAGATGATTATGAAGCCATAACAATACTGCATGGTCAACATTCAGTACAAGTGTTTGAATGTGCTGATAACGTCGTTGCAGAACAATCAGAAATGGATGCTTCACACGATTTTGGGGATACTCAAGATGATTCACTAGGTAGTGATTCAGATGATCAGGAGGACCTTAATGCAATGATGGAAGATGTTGAACAACATTTTTCCAACAAACCCAAATCATTCGAAAATCTGATGCAAGCATCAAAGGAACCGTTGTACAGTGGATGTGAAACGCAAACACAAAACAAATTGAGCGTTGTCCTAAAACTATTCAATCTGAAGGCGAGACATGGATGGAGTGATGTCAGTTTTACAGATCTTTTACAACTGCTGAAGAATGTACTACCAAAGGACAATGTGATACCCACAACAACTTATGAGGCAAAGAAGTTAATGTGTCCGATGGGTATGGAATATAAAAAAATACATGCTTGTCCAAATGGGTGTATGTTGTATTGGAAGGAGAATGAGTTGGATGACCATTGCTCTGAATGTGGGGAATCACGCTATGTAAAAAAGGGTGACAGAAACCACATAAGCACTAAGTGGGCTCTCCTGCGAAGGTGTTGTGGTATCTACCGATAATTCCCCGATTCAAACGTTTGTTTGCAGTTCAGAAAGATGCTGAGAACCTCCGATGGCATGCTACCCATAGAAAGGATGATGGTAAATTGAGACATCCAGCCGATTCACCACAATGGAGAAACATTGACAGAATATACCCTCAATTCGGTACAGACCCAAGGAACTTAAGACTTGGTTTATGCACTGATGGGATGAACCCTTATGGCACTTTGAGCAGTATACACAGTACTTGGCCTGTTTTATTGACAATATACAATCTGCCACCATGGTTGTGTATGAAACCCAGACATATTCTCCTCTCTCTGTTGATATCGGGTCCAAAACAACCGGGAAACAAAATTGATGTGTTTTTGCAACCACTTATTGACGATTTAAAATTGTTGTGGAATGAAGGTGCGACGGTGTATGATTCATATGGTATGGAAAACTTCACGCTCCGGGCTATGTTGTTTTGTACGATCAATGATTTCCCTGCATACGGTAACCTCTCGGGATACACAATTAAAGGAGCTCTAGCGTGCCCTATATGTGGAGATAGAACTTGCAGTATACGGTTAAAACACAGTGGAAAAAATGTGTACATGGGCCATCGGAAATTCCTTCCTAAAGGGCACAAATACCGTAAGATGACAAAAGAGTTTGATGGAAAAACGGATCATGCAGTCGCTCGACCACCACTATCTGCTGCTGAGACTTACAATCAGTTGAAGAATGTTGTGAACAACTTCGGTCCACCAATTAAAGCCACTGAAAAGAGCATCTGGAAGAAAAAATCAATATTTTGGGAACTTGAATATTGGCAACATTTAGAGGTGAGACATTGCATTGATGCTATGCACGTGGAGAAAAACATTGGTGAAAGTGTATCTGCGACACTACTAAACGTGAAAGGAAAGACAAAAGACCATTTAAGGGTAGAAAAGATCTGGTTGAATGGGTATACGAGAATATTTCGCGCCACAACAAAAGGAGGAAAAGACATTCTTGCCTCCCGCTTGTCTACATTATCCAAAGAAGAGAAAATAAGTTTTGTAGTTCTCTTCGTCATATTAAAGTGCATCCGGTTACTCATCGAAACATATCAAGTTTGGTATCAATGTCTGATCTTAAATTGGTAGGGATGAAGTCTCACGACTATCATGTGCTGATGCAGCACTTACTCCGGTGCTGCTCCGTGGAATCCTCCAGCTGATGTTAGGAAAACTATTACAAATATGTGTTTTCTTCAAAGGAATTTCGTGTAAAGTGCTTGATGTGGAGACGCTGGATAAACTACAGAATGACCTTGTGATCACCATGTGTCAGTTGGAAAGTATTTTCCTCCTTCGTTTTTTGATATTATGGTGCATCACTTGTTCATCTTGTTAGAGAGATCAAACATTGTGGTCCGTTATACCTTCGATACATGTATCCGTTTGAGAGATATATGGGTATACTGAAAAAGAAAATGAAAACCGTCGGGCGTCCCGAGGGGAGCTAATTGAGGGACAGTAACAGAGGAAGTAGTTGACTTCTGCACCATTACGTAAACGGTGGTGTTATTGGATTACCGAAAGCAAGACATGATGGCAGGCTTAAAGGGGTTGGTACCTGTGGAAAAAAAATTATGCAGAGTTGATATTGATACATTGAACAAGGCACATCTGGTTGTGTGAATCATCAGAAAGTTGTTGAACCATATTTCGATGCACACCTCGTACCTCAAAAAAACACCCAACGATGAGTAATGCCAAATTAAAAAAAGAGCAGAATGCAAACATTTGTTAAGTGGTTCAGACAGAAGGTGTTGTATGAGGATTCAAGGAGCGTGGATGAAATGATCCAATTGTTGGCACTTGGTCCAAATCTCGATGTGTGTCGTATAAAGGATATGATGTAAATGGATTTTCTTTTTACACTGCACGTCAAGATTGTAAATCGACAAACCAGAACAGTGGTGTGCATCTTATCGCTTCACAAGACATTTTCACAGGAACAAGTCGTAATACACTGAAGAACGAATATTATGGTGTTATTGAGGATATTTGGGTCTTGAATTACTAGTTATGAAACTTGCGTATTTCGTTGCAAATGGGTGGACAACAAACAGGGATATCGTGAGGAGGATCATGGTATGAAGCTAGTTGATTTAACGACAGCGGCTCCTACTGATGAACCCTTTATTGTGCATCAAAGGCAAAAACAAGTATTCTACTGTCGTGATCAATCTAATCCCAGATGGTCTATTGTAATGCAGAGTAAAAGATCGATAGTTGGGATTGATAATATTGTGATGAGGATGAATACGACTGTGAAGATGAAAAGATGTACCTATTCGGTTGCGATGGAGGTAGATAATGTAACTAATTTTGAATATCGAAGGTCCGACCACAATGAAGGATTGTGGATTGAACGATGAAATGTTATTTTGTAAGTTTGGTTGACAATATTATATTTAATTTTTGTCATGTTTCTATTTGATTCAGTAGATGTTCGTATTAACCTTGTTAATTGTGATTATTTTTCAGATTATGGATCCTGACGATAGAGTCGAAGAGGACTTACTGTTGGGGCTGGATGATATTGACGATGACGTCCCTACTGAAGAACCACCAGCTGCATCTACTTCGCAGCCCCTCGGAAGGGACGTGGACCGACCCGTGGGTTGAAGGAGAATAAAGATTCTCCCATCGATTTGATCTGGGACAAGTACCCTCGACATCGTGGTGGGTCGAAGCAGAAGTTTGCTTCCTACTTGGGATTGATGGAAATCCCATTGCCGATTAATAAGGAGGAAAGATCAAGAAAAGGCAGACAAAGACATCATATGGCAGATGGTGCAGAAGAAGTACAAGGTCGCGGATGAACTTCGGACGAAGATTGAATCACTTCTAGCGACATCACTGCGACAGTTCAAGCATCGATGGTAGATGGCTGGATTAACAAACCGGGCTCCAAGAGGTCACCGCCGTGGGTAGTGTACGATGGTATGATCACGGAGGAGGACTGGAAGATATTCTACGACCATCGCCAGACTGAAGAGTTTAAGGTACTTTTACAATTATTCTTTCTTAATTATTTAAGGAATAAAATTTAACAAATGTTTTTTTATTATGTTAACTTACAAATATGCAAATTTGTAACAGTTACGTCAAGAAAAAGCGAGACGTAACCGGGCGAAGAATATCTACAAGCACTTCATGGGGCGAGCTGGATACACGGGGCGGTTGGAGAAGTGGAAGAGCGAGGGCTTACTGACTAAGACTAATGAAGACGGCACTCAGTCAGTTATGATGATGTTGACGATGCAAGTAGAGTGCAGACATTTATGCTGGGTCGAATGGTGAAAAATGAGAGGGGGTGTATGTGTTCCCGCAGAGCGAGACTGCTGAGTTGGCGTCCAAGATTGTAAGTATATATATTTAAAAGTTGTTGTTTACTAATTAATAAGTTCATTTCTAATATTTTTGTTAATTTAAAATAGTCTGGCTCGACTGAGCGAGGGAGATGGTTCCGGCCCCTCCGTCTCAGGATGATCCACTGAATAAGGCCCTTGGGCAAAAGGATCATCCAGGGCGAGTGCGGGGGCTTGGAGGGGAAGTTCGCCAAAAAGACGTGTTTCCTACGTCTCGATCGAGAGTACCACAGGCTGAAATGATAGAGAGAGTGGATGAACGGGTGCATGACCGGTTGGAGGAGTCGGAAAGACGTCATGCTGAGTCGGAAAGACGCCACGCTGAGGAGCGTCAGCCTACGAGGAGCGCCTGCGAAGACTTGAGGCTTTAGTATTGGGCCAGGTGCATGCTCCTACACGACACCTACTACTCCTACACCGGTGTCTACTCCTACCGCAACGGCGAATACATCGATGGTGGTCGTGTCTCCTACACCGGCACCTACTGCTAGACCGACGTTTGCTCTACCACGACGGCGGATACTGTCGATGATCTACACCGACGTCTGCTCCTACCACGACGGCGGATACATCGATGGTCGATCATGCACCTTCTTCTCCTACCAGAGACACATTTCCTTATCAAAACCTTTTGGTTTGTTCTTTTTCCTCCTTAGTTATTTTAACATTACTTTTAAAACAATATAATTTTATTAGCTTGCTTACTGTTGTGAGTTGATGTAGATGGCTAAATCATGTCATCTATTTCAAGTGTTGGATGGTGGGAGTGCATGTTGCATTCGGTCGGGTTTTTACAGACCGGACCGAACACTGTAGTACATTTCAAGGTCATCCACCTCTCCACGCTCGTGTGATGGTAGACGATATTGTGCAAGGTCATGAGGACTCTCCCCTTCCGTTAGAGTGGAATGAGTGGAGTAAAATAGGTCAAGCAAAATCTTCAGTTGTTCCATGGCCATATTCTCTCATTGATGTCAGTAGTGACAAGGTAAACTATTTAATTACATGCTTACTGTTTAGTTTTAACTTGACTGTTGACTATGTTTATTATTTAAATTTGTATACTATTAGATTGATAAGGAATTAAGACCGGTTAAGAAGAGGAAAGTGGATAAGGGGAAGGAAGTTGTGAAATCAAGTGAGGAGAGTCAGGGGTGAGAAAGGAAGTGGTGAAACCTTTCGATATGACTCCTAGGAGATCCCCCATTCTGACACCCAAGTATCTGAAGAAGTTGACAGCCAAACAAAAAATGTTGTATGACTTTTTCATGACGAGGCCGCAGTCTGTCACCAACTTCAACATGAAAGTGTCTAAGCATGTTTTCCACTCCTCTGAGCCCAGAGATCTGATGATTACCGTGAGCGATCTACGAGAATTTTTGATGGGAGACCTGCTTAACATCTCTATGATTCAGGCCTATGTGTGTAAGTATCTTTCAAATTATTACATTATCTTTCATTTTTTTAAGCTTTTAACATATCTTATGAAAAAATGTTGTTTAGGGTTTGACTAGTAGACTGCTAGCGAGCAAGAGATTATGTGCCCTCTCTTTCTTGTATCCGCAATTGATGTCAGCAAATCAGGCCGCATTGGATGCGAAAGGATGTGTACAGCATGTGAGGCAGGGATTTTGTACTGCGGTGCGAAGAAAAAGCAATATTTGCTGATCCCATATCATCAGATGTAAGTACATGTTAGAGGAAATATATGTATATGCAGATCAATATCACAAAATATGGGCAAGTGGACCCAATCGAAGTAGTAGATAACGAGTGTCGTTCCACCAGGAAATTGATTATCTATTTCCCTAGTTTCGGTATTCGGTAACTGAATAATAATGAGTAAAGGGGGGGGGGGTTTAGCCGGCGGCAAGCTAATGATTTTGTTCAAGAAAAACTGCAACTTAACTAAGGAAACAAAATGGTTGTTAAGGGTTTTGGATGGAAAGCACTCTAGGATGGTTATTCTCACCTAAATACACCCCAACTTCACTCATAAACCCAATTCACTCAAATTGTCTATTTGGACTATTGTAATGGCCTTCCAAATCATGGAAGAGCCAACTCTTACCTAGATACTCTCAACTCTCAAATCAAGAGGAGTTCAAATCACTAGATAGCATTAATTACAAGTCCACATAAATAGCCCCAAATTTCACCAACTAATCAAGTTAGCACAATCTAGGGTTCCTCTCTCTTCTAGGTCACAACCCCCAACTCAAAGTCTTGTGTTGTTGGGAATCACCATAAATGCCATAATTGATCAAGTTAAAGCATTAAATGAGCAAGAGAGAGAAAACAATCATAATTAATGAAGCAAGGGTTTACAAGCTAGTTGAGGGATTCAAGTTCAAATCCCCATCCCAAGTGCTAAATAGTTCTACTCAGCCATAAAGATACATAAAAGGAGAGAGAGAGAGAGAAAAAGCCATTAATGAAGGTGGTTGAGCTTGGAGAAGGTGAGCTCTTCTTCTCTTCCTTCTCTTCTTCTTCTTCTTTTCTCCCTCAAAATCGTCTCTCTCTCTCCTTGTTTAGGTCTTTTGGTGTGTAGAAGTGTCAGATAGTGAAAAAGCCTCAAAATTGGCATTAGTAGAGAAATTTCCGCGTCCGACCGACCCACCGTGGGTCGGTCCCGCGGGTCGGTCGGCCTTCTGGAGACGAGGCACGTGACCATTTTTAAGTTCCGACCGACCCAGTGGGTCGGTCCAATGGGTCGGTCCGATGCAGAGACAAATTTCTGCTCCAGGAGCTTCCGACCGACCCAGTGTGGGTCGGTCCATGGGTCGGTCGACTGCAGAAATAGTTTTCTCTAACTTGCGCGGGGCCTAGAATCTTCGTTACGGCTCGGAATTGCTCCCCGTTTGCGGCGTTGGAAAGCTTGAAGGATGGGGAAGCTGTTGGTGCATGCCACTAGCTCTAAAATGGGTCAAAAGTATGCTCAAGGTGAGCTTTTACCTATCAAAAGATCAAACTGTATAAGTTCACTATTAATCACAAAAACACTCTATTAAGTGGTGAAATAGGCTATACACCAAATGAAATGAAGGTGTGTAGAGGCATTGAAACATCATTATTTCACCACTTATCAACTCCCCCACACTTATCTATTTGCTTGTCCTCAAGCAAAAATTTGCTAGGAACCCACAGTAAAAAGGAATATTTAAAGCAAGCAAGTGTTAAATGAACTCTTGAATTCACGTGAGCAAAATTTGTGAAACATCTCAAGAGGAGTGCAACCGACCTTCTCGTGGTGACATGGGTGTGCTTAGGGTAAATAAAAAATATAGAGTTTTGGGGTATGATCTAGAGTGCTTCCAAGTTCTTAGAGATTTTTGGAACTTGGAGAACTTTTACCATGGCCAACTTCTCTCAAGAATGGGCATTGAGGAAAAACAAAAGGAAAAATAGAGATTTGCATTTGATTCACTTTTGCAACAAGAGATGAGGAGAGATGGTTTGGCATTTTGCCTTACTTTAATGAACACTCAACTCTCATTTGTTGGTTACCTATGGTGTCTCTCAAGTTCCTATATAAATATTTTTCACAAGGAAGCACCCCTTAGCAATCCCTAGATGAGAAGGTAGAAAGAACCCTAAGCAATAAAAAATCACCAAGAGAGGGGTTTATGGAAGCACCGCAAACAATTGCTCCTCAAGAGAGATCTTTTTGAAAAACAATCAGTGAAGAATTCTAAAAATTCATGGAGACACTTGCTTACTATAAATGTAATTTCTACATGGGAGCTGTAGATACGTATAGGGAAATTGAGTAGTGCACCAAAAAGAAAAGGTCGTTTCCCCCACACTTGAATGGGACAATGTCCGCATTGTTCGAAGCAAAACTCAAGGGAACACAAACAGAAGACCTTTTCGAAGCACTTAACATAGAGTACAAAAGTTTAGCGCAGTATGTAAGTGTGTAGGCGTGAGAGAACGAGGACTCCCCTGAGAAGGTGTGAGTGGTGGATCAAATTCCCCCACACTTGTGAGTGTCCGGGGCGTTGAAGCGCTAGGAAAAATTTGCAAGAGTTCCTCTTGCATGCGGCCTTACTCACCCTTGAGGAGCGCTTGCGTTCAATGTGTATATCTACAATGCAAGGCAAAAAGGAAACGAGGCGCACTCGTAATTCCGAAGAATTCGCAAAAAGGCCATAATTAGTAAGCAAAATGGGGCTCATACATGAGTCCTGAAGCATATAATCCGAAAGTGCATTAAAGAAAATAAGAAAGTGCTGCAAAGCTAGAGTGCTGAATGTAAAAAAAAGAACGAAGATGAAACAGCAATCAGAAGGAGTCTAAAAAGTGCAAGAATAATGACAATCCACATTTTGCATAAAGAGCTACTGGGGAGGGGGGTGGCCATGTGCCATCTGCTCCTGAAGGGCGCGAATCTGCTCCGCCATCAGACGCTGCTGCTCAGCAACCAGGCGCTGGTGCTCAGCCACCTGACGCTGGTACTCTTGAAAGCGCTCCTCGGATACAACGCCGGTCGGTGGGGGAGGAGGGAGGAGCAGGAGCGGAGCGGCACTAGCAGAGGCACCCGAGGAGGACGCCTGAGCCGTCTGAGCGTCTTCCTTGTACCAGCTATCGGCGCGCTGAGTGAACCCAAACCTCCTCATAGTGTGCGCCCCGATCAACTCCATGGGAGGACTGGCCTGAAGCCCAGCAGTCGGCAGCCCCAGCCGGGCAATCTGCTGCTGAATGAAGAAGGGGAACCCCAGGTGCTGGGTGTCCTTCTTGGCGATGATGTGAAGCAGATGCCGGAACATCAATCCGGAGAGGGACATCGGCTCGTCAGTGATGTCCGGAGTCAGCATGTAGTCGACGAGGAAACAGTCCGTCGCATTAAGATCTTTGCTGTCACGCGGATGGATGTTATGGCGGAGCAGTGCCAGCAAGACTCTCTTGACCGGATCAGTGACCATGTTGAGAGTCATCGTGACTCTAACATCAGTCCCCGCCTGGTTCTTCTTTCGGCGCTGAACGGGGAGAGTGGCCAGGTAGTGCTTCCTATGGTCGTCCTGCTCGTGGGAGGTAATCCAGGAGCGGTAGGTCACATCCTCCCAAGGCACCTCAAGGAAGCGCTGGAAAGTGTCTTTGGTGATTTCGATTGGTTGCCCCCAACATAGGAAGAGACCGTCCGCTCATGGCGATCCACCGTGGCATTAGCGTAGAATTCGTAAATCTGGCTGGGGAAGTATTCCCCGCCCATGCTCAGCAGACAGCTCCACTGGAGAGGATCGAGGACGGCGCGAAGCTGAAGTGTATCAATGAGTGTAGGGTCCACCGTCCTCTCCCGCACGATTTCCTTTCGACGTGGGGCATTGTACCATGCCCGGGCAGCTTCATTGAGGAATCGGCCATCAAGGAGACTGGCATTGGCGGCTGCCCTTCGAGTGGCACGTCGGTTTCGGTGGGCCATTGTTCTAGGTGTTTAGATGTGGAAAAGAAGTTGAAATTGAACAGATTTTGGGCTACAATCGAAATGAAATTCGATTGGGGGTTTAGGGTTTCGAATGGAGAGAGGGGCTGGGTGCAGTGGTGTTGTTGGGTCGTGGCTGGGGTCCGGTGCGGCTGGGGCTCGCGACGGTCGTCGGAGAGGACTGGGGTGGCGGCGGCGGTCGTCGGAAGTAGGGCTGGAGGTGTGTGGTTGGGCGCGAGAGAGAGGAGAAGAGAAGGAGGAATGGCGATGGAGGTTGTGTCGGGTGCGCGAGGAAGAAGAAAGAAAGAGAGGAAGAAAGGAAAGAAGAAAACGCCGCGTTTTCTTCTCTCTTTTTTTTTTCAAAATTTTCGACCCGACCGACCCAACCTAGGGTCGGTCGTGGGTCGGTCTTAACAGAGAAATTTTCAATTTTTCGACCCGACCGACCCAACCTAGGGTCGGTCGGTGGGTCGGTCTTCAACAGAAAGAAATTTTTCAAATTTTTCGACCCGACCGACCCACCATAGGGTCGGTCTGTGGGTCGGTCTGTTACAGAGACCAATTTTTTCAAAGTTTGAGCCGACCGACCCATCTAGGATCGGTCCTAGGGTCGGTCTTTGACAGAGGCTCCCCAAAAAGAGATGTTTTCTTGCCCAAAATGCTTATTTTCATCCACAACCAACTTAAACATGCAAAAACACGCAGAAACACACCAAAACAAAGCTAAAGTAACAAACAAATAAAGCACACGAACGATAGCATGAGAGTTGTCCGGGTTGCCTCCCGGAAAGCTGCCCGTCTTTTTACGGTCTTTGGCTAGACCATTGTGAGGGTTAGATCAAACCTGGGGCTCTTGTAAGTAGAGAGGACGTGTCTCCACCTTCTCGATATCGCCTCCTAGGTAATGCTTCAACCTAGACCCGTTGACCATAAATGTCTCACCCTTCACATTCTTCAGCTCAATCGCACCATATGGGGTTACCTTGGTGACGGTGAATGGTCCGGACCAATGTGACTTGAGCTTACCCGGAAAAAGCTTCAACCTCGAATTGTAGAGCAATACCCGGTCTCCCTCATGGAACTCCCGCCTTAAGATCATCTTGTCATGCCACCTCTTGGCCTTCTCCTTGTAAATGCGGTTGTTCTCATAGGCTTCCTCCCGGAATTCCTCCAGTTCGGTGAGTTGAAATTTTCTCTTGTCGGCGGCACCCTTGAGATCAAAGTTTAAGGCTTTCACAGCCCAATAGGATTTGTGCTCCAGCTCAACGGGTAAGTGGCAAGCCTTGCCGAAGACTAGACGGTATGGAGACATCCCGATGGGAGTCTTGTATGCTGTCCGGTAAGCCCATAGAGCATCGTCTAGTCTTAAGGACCAATCCTTCCTGGAGGAGTTTACCGTCTTCTGTAGTATCCATTTCAGCTCCCTATTTGTCACCTCGGCTTGCCCATTTGTTTGAGGGTGGTAAGGCAAGGATACCTTGTGTCTCACTCCGTATTTTTCCATTAACGCCTCAAACTGTTTGTTACAGAAGTGAGATCCCCCATCGCTGAGAATCGCCCTAGGCACCCCAAACCTTGTGAAGATGTTTTTCTTTAGGAACTTGGTCACCACCTTGGCATCATTGGTGGGAGATGCAATGGCTTCCACCCATTTCGTGACATAGTCCACCGCCACCAAGATGAAGAGATTTGAGTGGGAGGAGGGGAATGGACCCATGAAATCAATGCCCCATAAATCGAAGGGTTCGACCTCGATCATTACATTAAGTGGCATCTCGTGCTTCCGGGATATGTTTCCTAGCATTTGGCACCGGTCGCAAGCAGCTACAAAGGAGTGGCAGTCCTTGTGAAGCGTTTTCCAAAAGAATCCGGACTGTAGCACCTTAGCTGCTGTCCTGGCTGGCCCGTGGTGCCCTCCTGCCTCAAGAGAGTGGCAATGGGTGAGGATGCTCTGAACTTCATCTATGGGTATGCACCTCCTAATCATCCCATCGGCACAGACTTTGAATAGGTAAGGGTCATCCCAAAAATAATGCTGACGTCGGCGAAGAATTTCTTCCTCTGCTGGTATGTCATTTCGTATGGCACTACTCCCCTCACCAGGTAGTTTGCGATGTCGGCAAACCAAGGATCACCGGTTTCTCCAATTGTGAACACGGTCTCATCCGGGAAGAGCTCATTGATAGGGGTACCATCATCCGGGGTCTCCATTCGAGACAAGTGGTCAGCAACAACGTTTTGAGTGCCCGGTTTATCCCTAATCTCAATCTCAAATTCCTGCAGCAATAGAATCCATCTCAAGAGCCTCGGTTTAGCGTCTTCCTTGGTGAAGAGATACTTGAGAGCTGAGTGGTCGGTATGAACAATCACCCTGCTCCCAAGAGATATGAGCGGAACTTATCTAATGCAAAGACCACCGCTAGGAGCTCCTTCTCAGTCGTGGCATAATTTTTCTGAGCATCATTGAGTGTTTTGCTTGCATAGTAGACAGTTCTAAGAATTTTCTCCCTTCTTTGACATAGGGCTGCTCCCACCGCATAGTCGCTTGCATCACACATTACCTCAAAAGGGAGGCCCCAATCCGGTGATACCACTATCGGTGCTGAGACGAGGCACTCCTTGAGAGTGTGGAAGGCTTTTAGACATTCTTCAGAGAATTTAAACTTTGCATCTTTTGCTAAGAGGTCACACAGAGGTTTGGAGATTTTGGAGAAGTCCTTGATGAACCTTCTGTAGAACCCGGCATGGCCAAGAAAGCTTCTAATGTCTTTAACCGAGGTAGGTGGTGGCAGCTTCTCTATGACTTCGACCTTGGCCCGGTCGACTTCAATCCCATTGGAAGAGATCTTGTGCCCGAGGACGATCCCTTCTCTCACCATGAAGTGACATTTCTCCCAATTGAGTACTAGATTGGTTTCCTCACATCGGGAGAGAATGGCGTCCAAGTTCTCTAGACAAGAGTCAAAATTGAGCCCGAAGACCGAGAAATCGTCCATGAAAACTTCCATGCTTTTTTCAATAAAGTCGGAGAAGATGGCCATCATACACCTTTGGAATGTTGCGGGAGCATTGCATAATCCGAAAGGCATTCTTCTATATGCGAATGTCCCGTAAGGGCATGTGAATGTGGTCTTCTCTTGATCTTCCGGGGCTATGGGGATTTGGAAGTACCCCGAGTAGCCATCAAGAAAGCAATAAAAGTCTTGTCCGGCTAACCTCTCTAGCATTTGGTCGATGAAGGGCAGGGGGAAGTGGTCTTTCCTTGTAGCCGTGTTCAACTTCCGGTAGTCGATGCATACTCTCCAACCGGTTGTTGTCCTTTGGGGAACCAGCTCACCCTTTTCATTCGACACCACCGTGATCCCTCCTTTCTTTGGTACCACCTGAGTCGGGCTCACCCATTGACTATCGGATATGGGGTAGATGATCCCGGAGTCGAGTAGCTTTAGGACCTCCTTCTTAACTACCTCCTTCATGTTCGGGTTGAGCCGCCTTTGAGGTTGAACAAGTGGCTTGTAGTCGTCCTCCATGAAAATTCGGTGAGTGCACAAATGTGGAGCAATACCCTTGATGTCTGAGATGGACCACCCAATAGCTCTCTTGTGGTCTCGAAGCACCCTCAACAAACTGTCTTCTTGTGCTCCTGTAAGAGAGGAAGAAATAATAACAGGAAGATCACAAGGTTCAGTTAGATAAGCATATTTTAAATGAGAGGGTAAGGGTTTCAACTCCACGGTGGGAGGCTTCTCAACCGAGGGGGGTAGCCTTTGTGCAGTGCGCTCCAAGGGCTCCGGTGGTGGGTAGTGTGTCCGGTATGGCATTGACCTCTTGTCTAATGCGGCGACCATCTCTTACCTCCGGTTCATCTTCCCGGTCTCCACAAGTATCAGTCAAAGCGACGGTGAGAGCATCATAATCAAAACAAGAAGAGTAATTATCTTGCAAAATTGAGTCAACAATATCTATGGCAAAAGCAGCTTCCGCATGTGCGGGTTTTTTCACTACCTTAGACATGTCAAACTCAAGTTTTTCATCATGAAACCTCAAGATAATTTTTCCATTTTCCACATCTATTAAGGTCCTAGCAGTTCGCAAGAAGGGGCGACCTAATATCAGTGGTACTCTAGCATCCTCCTCCATATCAATAACGATGAAATCAGCCGGGAAAACAAAAGTCCCTACAGTCACTACTAAATCCTCAACTTTCCCTTTCGGGAAGACCAATGACCTATCAGCAAGTTGCAGTTGCATAGCAGTGGGTGCACACTCGCCAATCCCAAGTTTATTAAAAATTGAAAGCGGCATGAGATTTATACTTGCACCTAAATCACATAATCCACTACCACAATTTATATCACCGATAGAGCAGGGGATTATAGGCAAACCGGGGTCTCCGAGTTTTGGAGGGGGGTTCCGCAGTAGGACCGCCGAGATCTCCTCGGTGAGTTGCACCGTCTCCGCACCAAGTGTTGCTCTCTTGTTAGCAAGAATGTCTTTCATAAACTTGGCGTAGATAGGCATTTGTTTCAAAGCATCTGCAAAAGGAACATTAATTGTTAGCTTGTTGAAAATGCTTAAAAATTTCCCAAATTGTTCATCTAGATTTTTCTTTTTGAGTCTATTTGGGAATGGAAGAGGTAGTAAAGGTTTAGCAAGAGTAGAAGGGGAAGATGATTCAGGAGACTCCTTCTCCTTGGAAGTATTTTTCGGTTGAGAAGGAGCTTCCTCAACAATCTCTTGTTCTTCCTCTTGGCGATCTTGAATTTCTTCATTGTGATTCTCTTGGCTCTCATGATCAGCTTGTGGAGATGAAGTTTGAAGGGGGCGACCACTTCTCAATGTTACCGCTTTGGCCTCTTCCCTCGGGTTGGGCTTTGTTTGACTTGGAAAGGTGCCCGGTGGCCTTTGGGAGAGTTGTTGAGATATTTGACCAAGTTGGGTTTCAATGTTTTTGTTGAATGCCGTTTGTTAGCATTGAAAGCCTCTTGTTCCGAGAACTTGGTCTTTGCGGTGACAATGAAATCCGCCATGAGGTTTTCCAACCTTGAAGTCCCACTAGAAGAGGAGGAGGGGGACCCTTGTTGTTGTTGTTGATGTTGGAAGCCCGGAGGAGTTCCTTGTGGCCTATACCCATATTGAAAGTTTGATGGTTGGTTTTGGGCTTGAGGTCTATACCCTTGAGAGTTGTTGAAGCTTTTGTTTGGTTCTCCTTGGTTTGGGTCATTTCTCCATGAAAAATTAGGATGGTTCCTCCATGGCGCATTGTTGTTGTTGTAAGCTCGGTTGCCTATGAAGTTCACATCCTCTTGTTGGTTCGTGTTCAGCTCCCCTTCACAACGTCGAGTGTCGTGGGGACCCGCACATATGGCACATCCTTCCGAGGATTGACCGGAAGATGAAGAAGCTATAGATTTGACAATTTCGGTTTGAGCGGTAGCTAGCTTCTCTACCATCTTCGTGAGAGATGAGATTTGAGCTGAGAGATGATCGGTGGGTTGCACATTGAGGAGGCCAGCTGCTCTTGGTACTCTTCCCTTGGCTCTAGACCATTGCCTTGTGTCATTGGTCATTGTTTCTAGGAGTTCTATTCCTTCCTCGGGAGACTTTGTCATGAAGCTCCCTCCCGCGGAGGAATTAACAAGTAGGCGGTTGGAGTCGTCCAGCCCATTGAAGAATGAGAGACACAAGGATTGGTCATCTAGACCATGATGGGAGCAATTCATGAGCAGCTCCTTGAACCGGTCCCAAGCATCGTACAAGGTCTCACCCGGCTCTTGGTAGAAGTATTTATTTCGCCAATTAATTGCCTTGTCCTACTTGTGGGGTAGTATTTGGCAAGGAATTTGCTAGCCATTTGCTCCCATGTTTCGATAGAATTTGATGGGAGACTACGGTACCATCTCAAAGCTGAGTCGGACAGTGAGTGGGGGAAGAGTTGTAGCCGGATCCTCTCGTTTAGATTTCCTGTTTTACCGAAGGAGTTGCAAAAATCCACGAAGACGCTCAAGTGGTTTGGAGCATCATCCGGATTAGCCCCACTGAATTTTCCTTGGTCCCGGATGGCGGGTGAAATGGGTTTTGAAAGTCCATTGAGCCGCTTCAGCCTGTGTTAAGGTTGGAAGAACTATTGCTGAGGCTCTCCCTTCGGTGTTTGGTCGGTGGTAGTCCTTGAGAGGTCGGTGTTGGCCTTGTGGTTGTTCATCCCCATGACCATTGTTTCTACATGCGGGTCATTGTCCGCCATGGCAAGTGTTTTCAAGTTTCTTCTAACTCTTCTTAGAGATCGTTCGAGATCAGGCCTCGGACTAGCAAGAGGAGAGTCGCTAGAACGGGTACTTGGCATACACAAGAAGAGCAGAGGGTACCTAAACAAGCTTGCCCACAAACAATACTAAATATTAGAGGTAGGTAAAATAAAAGGAACTAAAGAAAACTAAAATAAATAAAACCGGTATACCGAAACTGGGGAAACTGATAGAGACTATCAATTTCCCCGGCAGCGGCGCCAAAAACTTGTCAGAGGAAATATATGTATATGCAGATCAATATCACAAAATATGGGCAAGTGGACCCAATCGAAGTAGTAGATAACGAGTGTCGTTCCACCAGGAAATTGATTATCTATTTCCCTAGTTTCGGTATTCGGTAACTGAATAATAAATGAGTAAAGGGGGGGTTTAGCCGGCGGCAAGCTTAATGATTTTGTTCAAGAAAAACTGCAACTTAACTAAGGAAACTAAAATTGGTTGTTAAGGGTTTTGGATGGAAAGCACCTAGGATGGTTATTCTCACCTAAATACACCCCAACTTCACTCATAAACCCAATTCACTCAAATTGTCTATTTGGACTATTGTAATGACCTTCCAAATCATGGAAGAGCCAACTCTTACCTAGATACTCTCAACTCTCAAATCAAGAGGAGTTCAAATCACTAGATAGCATTAATTACAAGTCCACATAAATAGCCCCAAATTTCACCAACTAATCAAGCTAGCACAATCTAGGGTTCCTCTCTCTTCTAGGTCACAACCCCCAACTCAAAGTCTTGTGTTGTTGGGAATCACCATAAATGCCATAATTGATCAAGTTAAAGCATTAAATGACAAGAGAGAGAAAACAATCATAATTAATGAAGCAAGGGTTTACAAGCTAGTTGAGGGATTCAAGTTCAAATCCCCATCCCAAGTGCTAAATAGTTCTACTCAGCCATAAGATACATAAAAGAGAGAGAGAGAGAGAGAAAAAGCCATTAATGAAGGTGGTTGAGCTTGGAGAAGGTGAGCTCTCTTCTTCTTCTTCCTTCTTTCTTCTTCTTCTTCTTTTCTCCCTCAAAATCGCTCTCTCTCTCCTTGTTTAGGTCTTTTGGTGTGTAGAAGTGTAGATAGTGAAAAAGCCTCAAAATTGGCATTAGTAGAGAAATTTCCGCGTCCGACCGACCCACCGTGGGTCGGTCCCGCGGGTCGGTCGGCCTTCTGGAGACGAGGCACGTGACCATTTTTAAGTTCCGACCGACCCAGTGTGGGTCGGTCCAATGGGTCGGTCCATGCAGATACAAATTTCTGCTCCAGGAGCTTCCGACCGACCCAGTGTGGGTCGGTCCATGGGTCGGTCGACTGCAGAAAATTTTCTCTACTTGCGCGGGCCTAGAATCTTCGTTACGGCTCGGAATTGCTCCCCGTTTGCGGCGTTGGAAAGCTTGAAGGATGGGGAAGCTGTTGGTGCATGCCACTAGCTCTAAAATGGGTCAAAAGTATGCTCAAGGTGAGCTTTTACCTATCAAAAGATCAAACTGTATAAGTTCACTATTAATCACAAAACACTCTATTAAGTGGTGAAATAGGCTATACACCAAATGAAATGAAGGTGTGTAGAGGCATTGAAACATCATTATTTCACCACTTATCAGTACACAATAACTGGAATTTTTTGCTTCCTAATTGTGATATTTAATAATTTTGTACAAAACATTCTTTGTTTTATCTGTGGCAGCAATCATTGGATGTTGTTGGTGTTGTGTATCGACACCTCATGCTTATTGATACTAGACCCATTGGGCGGCCCTGATGACCTTCGAGAGATCGCTGTAGAGAAATATTTGAAGGAGTGAGTATTCAAAATTTTAATGCATTCTGTATTTATTTAAGCTTGTCCTAGATTATTGACAATAAAATGGCTTCATTTTAAAATGTTGTATTTATGCAGGGGCCATAAGCTTGGTTTAAGTGATGAAAAGAAACCATTCTCCATCTTGGACTTCCACTACATACGTGTAAGTAATCATTTAATTTATGCATTTCTGTATTAAAGTTAAACGTTTAATTTTTTGATCTGTCTAAAGTTGGTAATCCATGGATGGTGTGATGACAGTGTCCTCAACAGCCTGATTCAAAAAGCTGTGGCTATTATGTGATGCGGTACATGTTCGAGATGGTACAAAATATTGACACGCTTACGGATGATGACAAGGTAACCCATACCAATCAAAGTTTCAGTTAAAGTTATTGCATTTTAAATAAAATTGTGTACTAATGATGATCAGTTTCTTTTTATGGACAGATCGTTTCTTATTTCACACAAGCAGGGAGCACGTATTCCAGAGGGGATCTCGACTTTGTAAGAGATCATTTATCACAGTTTTGGTGTAAAAATTACTTGAGTGTTCCTTAGATCTTATATCCTAGTGTACGTAGTTAGACTTAGACTTTTGTTTTTGCTGAAGCAACTCTCAAAGTTTGTAAAGTTCAACTCTCTCTTATTTTTGAAAGTTTGAATGGGTTTGTTTGCAATTCGTTTTCAATGTTGCAATTCAAACTGACAACTTGGTTTATGGTCATAGTGTGGTTGGTTATCAAAGGGCAATACCAGTTGGATGCCCTGTACAGGTTGTATATACGATTGTAAATTGGGTTGTGTTGGAAAGCATATGTGGTAGATGCTAAAAAACAAAAAAAACAAAAAAAAACCACGGTTCACTTAAAACCGTGGTTTAAAACTCAATGGAACGGGAGTATAAACCACGGTTTATTAAAGAACCGTCGTATAAAGTACTCATATACCACGGTTAACTACCCGAACCGTCGTATAAAACGCAATGGAATGACATTAAATACCACGGTTTCCGTCATAACCGTGGTATAAGTCGTCTGATTTCCCGCGCCACAACGGGCTTTAAACGACGGTTTTACGAACCGTGGTTTATAATGCGTATTTTAAACGACGGTTTCGAACCGTGGTTATATGAATTTTCCAATATACCACGCGTATAAACCACGGTCTCAAACCGTGGTATATGAGAAAAATAACCGTGGTAAAAAACATTTTCTGCACTAGTGAGTGTCCAAGACAGCCTAGTGAAAGCATTGTATGTGGTTATTATGCTATGAGATTCATGAAGGAGATTATAGAGAGCAGAAAAATAATTATTCCTACAGAGGTAAACAGATTCTTTATACACTATCAAATGCATATATAATGATATTTATTTGGTAATGAGCTAATACTATATTTTATTATATTTTCAAGTACTTGTGCGGGTACAACGGTAAAGCGTACGGGCAAAGTGAAATTGATGACATTCGAGAGCAATGGACAGCTTATAAGCAGAAGCATCTGGATTTAGAGTTTGATTAGCTTTTCCGATAGTATTGATCAAGTGTAGCATGTAGCATGTAGCATGACAATGGTGACTCTTAAAACATCTAGACGTTAAGTTGAACTGTTTGCTACATTAATGTGCATTAGGTTGCAAAGTACACTTGAATTATGCTCAGGTGTTGTATGTTTTGTTGACTTGGTGATAGAAGACTTATGTTATGTTTACGGAAAAAGTTGTAGTAGGTGTTACTACCTATTGTGGGCTATATATTGTTGTTTGCACAGATTGTTGGCACAAGTGTAATTGTGGATTATTATACTATTTGTATAGGATTATGGCTGAAACATGGGTCATTATGGATTGCCTAAAGAGGTGTAATGTTGTTAGAACAAGGTGCTTTAGAAAATTGTTATTTACAAAAGAGAACTGTTAATCACATTTGTAAATTCTGTAGCGGTTTTGGTTGAATTTGACTATAGAAAACTGTTGTTAACAGTTGTCAATATCGTTTACATGTCACGATATTTGTTAAAAGACAACTGTTAATGTCAAATAATATTGATATTTGAAGTGTTTTCGACCATAGACAACTGTTATTGACAGTTCTTAAATCATGGCAAAACAAATTCTAAAAATATAATAGACAACTGTTAATAATAGTAGTCTAATAAGGTATTCCATAACTGTTAATTACAGTTGTGTATCATGACATTAACACTAGTTATAAGTGAGTATATATAGAGAACTATTAATCACAGTAGTCAAAGGAGAGAACCCCAACAACTAGAACAGTTTTTTAAAGTTTTTTTTTATAGTTACGATAGTGGGTAGGTTTTAAACTCACCACCTTTAATTCCTGTATACCACTCCTCTACCGACCAAGCCACAGGGTTTGGCCTCTAAAGCCTTTTCTGTAGTAGTGTATAGTTTGTTAGTCAAAATATTGCTCCAGTAAGCTATCAAGGCAATGAAAACGCTGGCCCAGATCGCGTATTCAGCCTGTCACAAATTCACAATACACTATTAGGGAGACGATTTGGGCGCCCACCTTAATCACAAATTCAGAATACACTATTATAAATTGCAAGTACTATTGACGTACGATTCATTAATTTCTCTCCTAAATCAAGAGGTATTACGCTTAATCATTAAACATATATTTTTTTATTCTCTTTCTTATAGAAAGGAAAATGTCTTCTTTTACAACTTAATTAATATAGAGATACAAGTGAACACCAACGATGACTGAAAAGATAATAAATAGGGCAGGTTGAAATACGAGGAGGAAATAAGAAAGTAGAACCCATGAAGGTGTGAGATAAGATAGTAGCTTATTTTATCCTTATTAATTACACCTGGGACAGGTAGGTATAATATATGTATAGAATCAAATATCTCAAGGGCAGAATGTGATGAGGTAGTTTGGTCCGGTGGGACAAGTAGGGAGAGACGATCGGTCGTCAAAAGCATAACTGTATGCGTCTGGACACTCCTGTTTAAAAAACTTGGATGAGGCGGAAGGTTGGCAGGTGGCGGCGGTGTTATGGGCTCCAGTGCAGCAGTCCTCGTCCGAGTGATTAGCGTTGCAAGCGCTGTTGCACGCAACCCTGTCACCACCATTTGTGACTACGAGATTGGCCGGGCAGTCCTTGTTAATGTCAGCAAGACAGCTGACTGTCTTGCAGTTAGAACCCTGTGGTTGTATGGATAATTGAATGTTAGACCCGTCCACGAGACTGATATCATAAAAGTCTTTGCCACCATCGCCGTTCAGTGTGAACTCCGCCAAGGAGACAGGTGGGTTTCCACCTGCACCGCCGCAGGCTACGTTTGGCCCGCAATCACCAACAACGCAAGTGAACTTTCCAGTTGAAGTGCCGCAATGGGTCCTGGCCCAGAATCGACCAGACCAGCCTGCTGGAGCGTTCACAGCGGAAGTGGCGCCAGAGGCTAGCTCAAAACCTGTATTGCCTAGTGCAGGCGAATTGGCGCTGTCTTGGGCTCCCGGCCATACTGTGTACTGACAGTTGTTCTTGAAGTTGAACGTCGTTGATTGCGTCCCTATTGAAGAGATCAGAAAAATTAGTGTCATGTCAAGTTGTTAAAAGCGATATGGAAGACACGGATTTTTTTTATAAGACCCCGTTCGATAGTCACATTCAAAACATTAATCTCTTTTGTTTATATATATCAGCCGTGTGTCCTTCACTTATTGGTTTCCACTTTAACCAAATGTCAGAAAAAGCAGATATGTCAAGTTATTATTGGTTAACTCTGGTTAGCTTTATAAAGCTTTATACTAACGCAGCTTATGCTGCGTTTCATCGCAGCCAGCGAACGAAACCTAAGTGGAGCTGCAGAAACAACTTAGCTGATGAGTTACATCAGGAGCATAACCTATAACACGTTAGTGTGAAACCGAGAATATATCGAAATACATAGGATAAGTGCATATATGTATATTATAACCAATTCCAGTACAAAAACTTGAAAAGTTGTACACCCAAGTTATAAAGTACAAAGGCCTCACCAGTGATGGAGAAAGACACAATGACAGCAGCCAGGGCAACTGCTAAGATTGAAGAACCTCCCATGTCGCCGCGCGCAGTTACTTTAATTTCTACCTTTCACGATCGAGTTGATGATGAACTGCTTCTCTAGCTATAGCTCCCTGATGATTCTATGTTATATATTCTACCCATCGAATTAGGGTTTATATAGGGGAGAGTTTGTGGAAAAATCAACAATACGACTAGGAAGTTAGGCTACAATGCACAAGTAGTATTCAATTTGATCTATAGAAGTTAAGATGGTAAAAAGACAAAAAAGAAAAGATTAGAAGAGGAAAAACACAGTAATCGACAAAAGGTTCTTCTGTAATTTCATTGTACTAATTAATGCGTAATCTTACAAAAGTCTTTCGTAGTCGTCTCTTCCACTCACCATCATGACTTATAAATCTATGGCTGCCTGGCTGCTTCGATGATAATTTTTGTTTCTACAAAAGCTTCCCTTACTTATACGTGTCTTTTTGTTAGTAGCCTACAATTCAAAATTTTCAGTCAAGACACAGTGATCGGCCCTTCTCGTGTACATACTATGAGCATTGTTAATTAATAATTATCTACGTTTTGGAAGATGATGAAAAGCCTCGCCAAACGCAGCCAATATACTCACAACAGTAAAGTTGCCGATCAAAGACAACAGACGAGATCAATGTTGAGGTATGAATGACTGGCGGCCCGCCACGCCACCAATCGACAGGGCACGAGCTTGCTAAAATTCTACGGAGTGTCAATTATTCCAAGCTAATAAAACAGCAACAAATGCCGTGCAAGTATGGGAGTTATCTACTTGAGAAGAGGTCGTGAAAAGAAATGAATGTGCCAAATTGACTCCTTCGGGAAAGAGCTGGCTCCAACTTAATTAAGCTAGCGAGAAAATAGTTTATATTAGGTTTTCATTAAGTGCACATATATCCCGTATCATCTAGAAGACGTCATCATTAATATAAGATTTAGGAAAACAGAAATTTACGAAAGAAATATGAACAAGAATAACAGATCATGCACATATCCAAAGATAGGACCAAGCAAAGAACAGAAGTTTTCTGAAACAGTACATTCGCGTCTGTATTATTCAATCTCAATACAACAGTATAAACGCCGGACCCTAATTACAATGATATTGGCTTAATAAAGAATATAAACAAGGCCTATTATAATGGGCTTACACAAACTTGCCGAGTTTACCCAGTTTAGGAAAAGTAGCATTATTAAGCTGTAAATCATTCACTAAACTTTTCTATATAATAATGTCGTATAAACCGAATGCAAGGTATCAATTATAAGCGATCGAGAAGATTCTGTAGAAAGATGTACTGTGAATTCCTATATAGTTGTTCGAATCAATTAATCAAATAGTACACTATGCGCTACAGTAAATTTAAACAGGAGATAGGATTAATATTCCACTATTCCAGTCAAGCGGGTAGCCGCTACTAAAGAAGCGATGTAGCAAGTTAGTGACTCCGCACTCGTACAAAAATGATCTATCTCAACGCACCTAGTGCAGCGATTGTAAAAACAACCGTTGAGCTAGATTGTATTTAAAAATCTCGCAAACCTATCTCAACGATTCTTACTGTAACCGCTGAGATAGGGACGTTTTAAAAAATAAATTAATCTATCGCAGTGGTTCCTCTTAAAAACCGCTGAGATAGGTTAATTAAACTAATCTATCTCAGCGGTTTTTAAGAGGAACCACCTCGATAGGTCCTTATAATAAACCCAGTCGCGCAGCTCCCTCCTTCTTCCTCCTCACCTGGCTAACCCTCTCTGTGTGCGAAAAGCAGACGACGGTGATTTCGAGTGCGACGCCTGCGACTGCCACCGCCACCGCCATCTTCTTCTCTGCGCGTGCCACCAGCTCCTCCTCCGTCGTTGTTGCCATAGCACACCGGTTCGCAGGCGTCGCTAGATATGCGACCTGTACAGAAAAAACGAAGTTAGAATTTCTAACTTCATTTTTTGTTTGGTTAATTGAAAAATTATTTGTATTGAAGTAGATTCGAAACTGTTGTGTTCTGATTGTTGGATTAGTGTGATTTTTAGGGTGTGAACTAGTCTTTGATATGAGTAAAAATGTTAGCTATGCGATTAGAAATTGGGGGTGAAATCTGTGTAGTTTTAGGGTTACTAATTTATGAATTGGGGGTGAAATCTATGTAGTTTAGGGTTACGATTAGAAATTTAGGGTTTTGAATTATTGCTAAATTTAGGATTAACTTGTATGTTTTTATGATTCCGTAAATAACAAGGGATTATATGTGAACTTGAATTACAGATTTAGGTTTGGAATTAAAGTATAATTGAAGTGGAAAAAAAAATTGAATTGATAAAATTAAGGTTTCTCAAAATTGGGGTAAAATGATGATTATGAGAAAATTGTGATCGGAAATGCAATTGGAGAAATCATTCTTTACGAAATCTGAAATGTTGTTATGCTTTGTGGTTCATTTGCTCATTTGGGTTTGGTCTTGTTCCAGTTGCTCATCTGGTTAGGTCATTTCATTAAGCCACTGATCGGATCTGGCTGCTTAGTGTGACGTACCGCGCGAGCTGCCGGTCGTCATAAGATTCAAACCAGGCCGCACACAAGCTGCAAAAAAGGTTAGCATATTTATTCCGAATTTGTAAGTTGTAATTGGCATAATTATGGTATGATTTATTACTAAAAATGTTGTAATGTAGTTGTTGATTTCTAATTTAGTTGTGTGTGGATAACTGTATATAGTTATATTGTTCATTTAGTTAATTAGTTATGCATACAATGTTCGATAAAATACCTGAGTGAAAAATTGTGTTGTTTGCGATTTAGGATGGATGTTGCCAATTGTTGAATTTGTTTGTCGTGGTAAATAAGATATTAGTGAATGCTTAATGATAAGCATGGGATTAGCATGATTACGCAAAGGTCATGCCGAATTTTTTCTAGAATTGTATTAGTCTTATTAATTAACTTCAATTATTTGTTGTTTGTGTGTAACAATTAATCTTAACTTTTCTTTGTCGGGTCTTTTGTATATTCAATCGACTTCGTACCAGTATTTCCTTGCCCATCATCAAAGCAGTCTCCTACCTTTCCCTTCTGCACAACTAAAACAAGTAAGTAATTTAATTTTAGTTGTTTGTTTTAATAAATTAAAATGTCATGAGTTGTTGATGTTATATAAAAAACTACTATCTTAATTACTTGTGTTGGAATTATTAGAGTAAGGTAGGTTAGTTATGTTTAACTGTTAGAGTATTTAGGCTAGCTATATTAGTTTGGTTGGAACCTTAGAGCAGTGCTTAGTTTGGTTGGAACCTTGGAGCAGTGCTTAGTTTATTGGTTGGAACTAGAGCTATCAAATTTTGACCCCCCCTAGAAAACCCGTCCATTTTATCTGAACCTGAAACACGACCAAAACCCGAAAATATTGAAATATAATAAACCCGAAAACCTTATTTGGTAAACCCAAAATGACCCAAACCCGAAATGACCCGAAACTGAAAGACGATCTAGTAGAAATAAGCGCTACATATATATAATTGGCATTTTTCCCACACCAACTATAATCAGATGGAACTGCTGCATAAATCTCATCCAACGCTCCTTTCGTGATTTCTGTAGTTTGGAAGGCATAGGTTGGCCTATGAGAATTATGCACAATCCTTTCCTCACTCATTAAGTCATCTTTCCACTTTCCCACGCACTGCACCAATGCCTAGAGCTCTTTCTCATAAGTGGGATAATTGATAACTCCACCACTGAATTTATCATCATGATATACAAATGGAGACAAAACTGAAAAACAAATCAATCTTATACATGTTTTGTTTTCACATATAGAATGATGAGTGACTGGATGTACGGTGATCGATGGGATCACTTTGACGAGAAGCTGAAAGAGTTTCTCAAAGCAGTAGTGCAACACAAGGACAGAACAAAGGCGGAAAAAATTTTATGTCCTTTTGTTGACTGTGGGGTCATAAGGAAATATGTAGACATTGAGGAAATCAGATTTCATCTTAAGACCCGTGGATTCATGCCGCATTACAGAAGATGGACTTTTCATGGAGACACTGTTCAAGATAGTGCTTCAACATCATACAATCATGATCCACGTTACGCAAGTACCGACCACACCTTCAATACCATCAATGAGTTGGTACCGCTAAGTGATTCAGGATTCGATGATAGTGAGACCACTCACCATGATGAGCAAATGGATGAAATGTTAGAAAATGTTGCGGATACTTTTGTCGATAAGCCGGAAGAGTATCAAAGATTGTTGGACGCATCGAAGACACCTTTGTACCCTTCATGCATTAAATACACAAAACTGAGTGTTGTACTTAATTTGTTCAACTTAAAGGGGAAATATGGAGTTGGTTACAAGTGTTTCACGGCACTTCTAGAGCTGATACATGATATGCATCCTGATGAGAATGGTCTTCCTACATCCACCTACGAGGCAAAGAAATGGATGTGTCCAATGGGAGTTGAATATAAAAAGATTCATGCTTGCCCAAATAACTGTGTGTTGTATAGGGGTGAATACGAACATCTAGACAAGTGTCCTAAATGTTTGTTGTCCCGGTACAAGGACAAGGATGGGGATTCCTCCTTTCAGAAAAAATATCATCCAGTGAAATTATTGTGGTACTTGCCGATAATTCCTAGATTCAAACGGTTGTCTACCAACCCGAAAGATGCGAAGAACTTACGATGGCACGCGGATGGTAGAAAAATTGATGAAAAATTAAGACATCCTGTAGACGGACCTCAGTGGAGAAATATCAATAGAAAATTCAAACATCATTTTGGGGATGAGGATAAGAATCTGAGGCTTGGATTGTGTACCGATGGGATGAACCCGTGTGGCACGTTGAGCAGTCAGCACAACACTTGGCCGGTGCTACTAGTGATCTATAATTTACCATCATGGTTGTGTATGAAACGAAAATACATTATGTCATCACTCCTAATTTCTGGTCCAAAGCAACCTGGTCATAACATTGACGTATATCATGCACCACTGATCGACGATCTCAGGTTATTGTGGAATGAAGGGACAGTGGTATATGATGCTCATGGGAAAGAAAATTTCACACTGAAGGCGATGTGGTTCTGTACTGTTAACAACTTTCCTTACCGTTCGAGAAAGCAAAAACTATTCAACAATGAGCCCGAGACTCGTGTGGCTCATCTGCCTTTGACTTCAGAGGAAGTGTATGCAAAGGTAAAAGACAAAGAAAATGTCTTTGGAAACACATCCAAGCCGCCAAAGAACATTTGGAAAAAAACATTCCATTTTTTGGGATCTACTGTATTGGCGGCATCTGCCTGTTCGACATTGTTTGGATATCATGCACATTGTGAAGAACGTCGGTGAGGCAGTGAGTGGTACTTTGTTCAACATACCCGGCAAGACGAAAGACGGGTTGAAGGTTAGGAAAGATATGCAAGAGTTGCGCATACGGAAAGAACTGCACCCACAAGAGGATGAGAAACGGACATATCTACCTCCTGCTTGTTATACCCTCTCTAAGAGTGAAAAATTCAGTTTTTACAAATGTTTGCACTCATTGAAGGTACCATCTGGGTACTCTTCAAACTGGAAGAACCTAGTTTCAATGAAGGATTTGAAACTATTAGGCATGAAATCTCATGATTATCATGTGTTAATGTTGCATCTTCTTCCAGTTGAAATTTGAGGGATATTACTAGAAAATGTTAGAAATGCTCTAACTCGATTATGTTTCTTCTTCAACGCTGTCTGTTGCAAGGCAATTGACTCATACACCCTCGATGATCTGTAACATGAAATTGTTGTGTTAATATGCCAGCTTGAGATGTATTTCCCACCATCTTTCTTCGACATAATAGTGCATTTAATAGTGCATATTGTCCGAGAGATCAAATTGTGTGGTCCGGTCTACTTACGTTACATGTATCCTTTCGAACGATACATGGAGATTTTGAAGGGTAGAAAGAAAAATAGATATAGACCGGAAGGCAGCATCATCAAAGCAACAGTGACTGAGGAAGTCACAGAATTCGTGACAAGTTATTTGAACGATGTAGAGTCAATTGGTATTCCCAAACCACGTCACCATGGTAGATTTAAGGGTAGAGGAGTTATTGGCAAAAAGGTCTTGCGTATCTCTTGTGATCTTATTAATTAGGCACATTTGTTTGTACTACAACACCTTGAGGTTGTTGAACCCTACTTCGATATTCACATTGCTGAGTTGAGGCGACAAAACCCTACCAAAAACCATATCTAGCTTAAAAAAGTACGAAATCGAGTATTCGTCCAATGGTTTAAGGTATATGTGTTTGAGCAAGCTTCATTGAACCCCGAAGATGTCAGTGAAGAAATCAGATGTCTAGTGTTGGTCCTGGAACAGATGTTGTATCATTTGAAGGATATGACATTAATGGATGTACATACTACACTGCAAGCCAAGATACTAAATCAATACATCAGAACAATGGGGGTAAAAATTGAAGCATCGGTGACTGAATATGGTCTCGGTAATCAGGTTCAACCAATGAGCAGTAGTAGATGGTATTATGGTGTCAGAGAGGACATATGAGAACTAAACTATCACATTGATTTGTTTCTAGTGTTCCGCTCCAATTGGGTGGACAACCGACATGGACACCAAAATGATAAAGGACTTATTTTGGTTGATCTTTACGTGTTACAAAATATAAGGAAGATCAATTTGTGTGGGTAAAGACTGTGACCAGGTGTTTTATGTTGAAGACCCAATAGATAGTAGATGGTCTGTTGTTCTTCCAGGGAGAAGACCAGTTTTGTTTAAGGATGGAAACAACGACGATGATGATAATGAGATGATAGATGAAACAATATCATTGCATACAAGGTTGCATGCATTCAACTGATGATTTACAAAATGTTGATGTTCAGACCATCTACGCTCGATCAGACCATAATGAGGGGAATTGGGTAGAAAACAGATCATGATATATGTTATTATGTCTAGGTAACACCATTGGTTGAAATTACATTATATAATTCGTATTATTATTGTTACAATGTTATCAAAATTAATTATTATGTTTATTTTTGCAATTATACATCATTCCATGAATATTGATCTAATGTTTGTACTTTTTTTTTCTCAGTGGATGATCATCCGATTGACGATCCTATAGGACAGCTGCTCACGACTGGGGAAATTCAGCCCCAGCAGAGTAGACCGGCAAAACGCACCACACGAGATGGTAAAAAGAAATCAAAGACAGCAGACATTCCAACACAGCAGACTGAGGTAGCTGGGCCTTCACAGGAAGTACAAGAGATACAAGTTGCTCCTCCGCCTCTCAAGAAACCCAACAAACGAGGGGTTACCCATGCGCTAAAAGCAAATAGAGGCCCCCCGACCAAGCCTTTGCAGTTCAATCAGTGAAATCAGCCCATAGGTACATGGAAAAATGATTTCACTACTTTGGCTAGGCATTTGCTGAGTTCATATTGCAATATAAACCACCATTGGAAGCAAGTGCCTCAGGCGTTGAAGGAGCAGATATTTGAGCATCTTCAGGTATTTGTTGATGTTTATAGTTTGTTTTAAGATTAATGTAGTTACTATTTAACACTAATCCTTTTTTTGCATATAGGCCCGATTCAATATAGATCCTTCTATGAAGGACGATGTGATGAAGGGAATTGCCAAACAGTTTAGAGACTTCAGATCTCTGCTCACAAGGCAGTACATTTACTGTGAGGAGCCTGCAAAAAAGGAAGCAGCAGATGAAGACGTGGATGATCGAAGACCACCGTGGCAAAAATACGATGGTATTACTGAAGAGCAGTGGAAGGAGTTTGTTGAGAAGCGTTTGACCCCTGAGTTCAAGGTGAGTTTCACACTAGTAGTTGTTCTTTCATATGATAAATGTTTAAAGTGTCCTTAGAGTTCATTTGGTTAATTTGTCTTTTCCATATATTATTAGTATTATTTGTCTTTTTCATACATATATGTAGGCTTTACGTGAGAAACAACAACAAAATGCCAAAAAAAATATTTACCCCCATCACTTGGGCGGTAAAAGTATTGCTTAGCGTGTGCCGGTTGGGAGAAAGAGGGGTTACTGCCAGCTGAATCGAATGTCAGCGACAGAAGGTTGAAGGTTTGGGACTTAAGTCGACGGAAGAAACCTTCAGATCCGGCGGCACCTGCTCAGTATGATGACGGCACGAGAGAAGTCATCAACCAAATGGTAAGTGACTTTTAGTTTAAAAGAAGTAGAATGTTTATTATATAATATCGGAGTAACAATAGCAGTTATATGAAACGAAAGTATCTTTATTGAATTATTAAACTCCATAACAGGAACAGTTAAGCTCCCAAATCACCCAGGGCATTTGGCAGCCCGTTAGGCAGGATGATCCACTTTCCCGCGCTCTCGGGAAGAAGGATCATCCGGGTCGTGCAGTAGGCTTTGGTGGTCATGTCGGTATACGACAAGCCTTCGGTAATCCTGGGTCCAGACAGGGTGCAGGAGGGAGCATTACATATGAGGAACACTTACGCCAGAATGCGAAGCTTGAGCAGTGATTACGAAATGAATTCCAGCAGCAAATCGATCAAGCTATGGCCATGATACGATCTGAAATGATGAGTCAGGAGGTTTCTAGACCGTCAGATCAGTCACAAGCATCAGAGTCCGCAATAGTGCCTCCCAGTAGTGTTCACTCCGTCAACCCGTTTCCATATTCATCTCTCCATGTTAGAACAAAATGTTAACTATAAATACAAAAAAAAAACAAATTATACACTTATTTATGTGCATCTAAAATCTTTAATTTTGAAAATTTAGAAACCGGTTGACTGCACATTGTTGCAAGTGATTGGCGCTGATGAATTCGTAGTAGGGTGGGGAAAACTTTTCAAGTCTTCTCTTGGTGACACCGTGAGGAATGAAGCGCTCCGAGAGTACCATGCCCGGGTGCTTGTTGATGATTACGCGCCTGCGTATGGGGATGTTCAGCTACCAGTGCCTAGTGCAGACATGTCCACCCTTCGTCAAGCGCAATCCTTGACACTACAGTGGCCAATTAGATTGATTAAGATTGGGGAGCAGCAGGTAAGCACACGAAAAAACTTATTCTTAAACATATCCTAGGGTAGAAACGTATACTTATTAAATTAATATATCATGAACACATTCAATCAAATTCTGATAAGGCAAAAGGAAAGAGATTTGTTGTTGCACCAGCTAATCCTTCGATGGCATCTGCCACTAGAGTTATGATGAGATCAAATTTGTTAGAATCGGCGGTTCTGAATGTCTTACCCCCCAAGCTGAAACTATTGCACTCCACACTGTTGATGACGCCGCCGACAAGAGATTCGGTTACAGTGGAACCAAGACCGGATCTTTTTCACTATGAAGGCGCTCAGAGATTTGAAATCTACCTTAGTGACTTTGTGGAGTTGTTCACGAAGGATTAGAGTGCGTCGATTCTCAAATCGGCTTGCATGTGAGTAACTAGCATATCTTGTACACATTTTACTATGTATATTTGAAAATTAAATCACTAATATTGGTTTCTTTATATTGTGCAGGTTTGTTGATGACAAGGCTGTCCAAGTGTATGATAATAGTAGTTTCGGGTTCTTATGCCCTGACTACTGCTCTGAAGCTAATATGAGATCTGACCCCCAAGCTTTGGTCCAGTACTTGTCAACAGTGATACATGCATCTGCATGTGCTGATAAATCTTACATACTGCTACCACTTCATCAAGGGTAAGAATTTTATCAAATGTTAAGTTAATTTAAAAATTATGATACTTGTATTATGTATTCGATTGAATTAAGTTCAGCTTGGGTTACAATCCATGAATAGCTGACACTGGTCTTTGCTTTGTCTATGTGTAAAAAGCCCAAGAATCTTGCATCTCGACTCAGCATCTCGGCGTCCCAAGAAGCCAATTATATGTAACATGTTGCTGAGGTGAATTACTTAACTTGATTAATTATCAATTTTTAGTTATTTCTTAATCATTTGGTTGATAACGTTTACTTTATCTGTGTGTATGAATTCTAGTACCTTTCAAGTTGTACTAACGCAAATCCGGGGAACGAGAATTAAGAACATTCAGTGGAATGTAGTCAAGGTATTTTTGTAGTCCTTATTTAAATTTTGTAATATGTTCATTAGTTTTGAAATAGGAACAATATTATAATTTAAGTTAAATCGATTTTGAATATGTACGTATATGAATGTGCAGTGTCCACAGCAGCCGGGAGGTTCAGAATGTGGCTACTTTGTCATGCGGTTTATAAGTGACTTGGTAGCGGCATCGACACTCTTGCCAGAGAAGTCTCTAGACAAGGTAAGGAGCATTCTCGAAATATTTTGGTTTTTTATATACTTTTTAACATTGATTCGTAAACTCATAGTTTTTAGCAACTAATCATAATTCTTTTTTGTTAATGTCAAGGCTTTTGAAGACTTGGTAGCTGGTGAGTATGGTGAAGGACATATAACCGAGATGCTCGAGGAATGGGCAGAATACATGAGCGTTTACGTAGGTTGCTTTTAGTATTAGATAGGAGTGAGTAGGATGTTTTTGAAATTCTCATGGAACAATTGTGGTTTGTGTAATGATTTTGTTGATGTTTGATTAAATTGCTCATATTTGTAAGTGAAAGTGGGATTATTGCCCGTTGATGGGTTTGGTGGCCATTTAAATGGTGTAATGGTTGATCTACTGCCCCACTGTGGTGGCATTGTTAAATGTTATATGTTAACAGGTTTGATTGATTTTTTGGTGTGTTTGGTACAATTGTAGGGTGGAAAGGAAAAAACAAAAAAAAAACACCTATTGCAATGGTTCTTAATAACAACCGCTGCAATAGGCCCTGCCTAATGACTTTTGAAGACAACCTAATGCAGCGGTTCCTTTAACAACCGCCGCATTAGGTACTTTAACGCAGCGGTTGTTTTAAGAACCGCCGAGGTAGAGAACCTATTGTAGCGGTTGAAGAACCGCTGAGGTAGGTATCTACCGCGGCGGTTGCTAATAAAACCGCTGCGTTAGAGTACCTACCTCAGCGGTTCTACAACCGCTGCAGTAGGTGTTTCATCTACCGTGGCGGCACCCATTTCAGTGGTTTTGAACCGCCGCCATAGGGGCCAAACAACCGCCGCCGTAGGCCTGTTTTCTACTAGTGTTGTTTGTAGCATCAACGTGACATAAATAAGTGATAAAAGTTACATTTTGGTATATTCTCTTTTATCCACTTGTTTAGAATATATTTGCACGTGAAATTTATATCGCTTTTACACTGCTCGTATTTTTCCATCTTACCATAAATAATTTTTAAAGTTAATTAATTGTTTTTAAAATTACCAATATCATAATCTAATGCTAATATTTCATTTTATAAAAAATATAATATAAAATCTTAATATTTAAGTTTAGAGAAAATTATATTCCCCGCCCATGTCGTTTGACGAAATTACACACCACACCCACGAGGTTTCAAAAATTACTTTCCTCACCCATGTGGTTCCCCATTTTTACATTCGACAACTTTTTAATTTTCATTCAACTTAGAAGATGCTTAAATGTTGTCCATAATTGATTAAACTTTACATGGATGATGCTAAAATATTATATTTTGGTCAATGGGCAAATTCAAAGTTTTTTAAGCTCACGTGTGACATGCGGGACCCAATGAACACTCGTTCACATGTTATATGTTTTACTGGGTCCCACGGATCACATATGAGCATAAAAAATGTTGGATTTCATGTCAGATCAAAATATAACACTTTAGCATCGTCCGTGTAAAGTTTTATCAACTTTGGACAACATTTAAGCATCTTTTAAGTTGAACAAAAATTATAAAAGTTACTTAATATAAAAAAGGGGAAACCACATGGGTGGGGAAAGTAATTTTTGAAATCACGTGGGTGGGGTGTGTAATTTCGCCAAACGTCATGGGTGGAGATGTAATTTTCTCTTAATTTTACATACATACAGTAATATTTAAGCCATATTTTTCTACTATTAATTAGTTTATTATATTATATGTTGTATACAATAATAAAGTTAACTAATTAATTATCATATTTTTATTTTATAATTTCTTAGTTTTTCATAAACTACTCCCTCATGTTCTCAATATATGACTTTTTGAGTCCTCTCACTCTTGTCAAAATAAGATGTTCTAGCTTTTTCTGTCATCTACTTTTCAATTTTACCCCTCAAACTTTATCTCACAAATCTACTTTTCAAATTACTTTGATTCTCAATTCAAAAAGTAAGGGTAAAATGGTCTCCCTGTCTCAGTCCTCTTTTTGGTAGAAAGGTTTGCCATAGATAACCATTAATCAAAATAGCATAGGAGACTAGGGAGATACAGTTTTCAACCAAATTAACCCACTAACCCAACTTTCGTGAAATCCCTTGCTTCTTAACACACCGGTAACAAAAGACAATCAATTTTGTCATATCAAGCTTTAAAGCAAAGTGCCCCTTCTTTGCTTCCTTGGAGGTTCACATAATATGGAGGAGCTAATGAGAAATCATCACATTATCGAAAATAAGTCCACTGGGGACAAACGCCCCTTGATCCTCTAAGATTATCAGACCCATAACATTATTTGCACGATTGACAAGGGACTTAGCAATTACCCGATACAAAATATTACATAGAGAGATAGGATGAAAGTTAGCTAGAGATGCAACACCTATTTTCTTTGGAATCAATACAATACGGGTATGATTCAGTCCTGATGGCATGGAATTAGAATTCAGAACCTGAAGAGCAGTATCCACAATGTCTGATGCAATAATATCCCAATAGGACTTAATAAAGACTCCATTAATGTCGTCTAGCCCTGGTGTCTTATTCGAGCATTTGCTTAAGGGCCAACATTAGCTCATAATGAATTGCTCACCAATGGCAGTTTGATAGCTAGCTGGTACTCTATCCTCCACACTAGCCAGAATATAAGATTTATCTGTCGGGTTGGAAGATTGAAAGAGGGAGACAAAGATGTTTCTGACTGTGTCCTCCACTCATTCCCAATGTAAGAGACAAACCCTGATCATTTATCAGTCCTGCAATAGTGTTTTCCTTTTCCTAGAGCACCATGTTAAAGAAAAACATTGTGTTCCTGTTTTGCTCCTTTAACCATCTAGAGTGCTTACGCTGAGCCCATCTAGACTCCTCGTTGAGGAGGAGTAAATCAAGCTCATGAATAAGCGAGTTCATTTGTGAAGCGCCGAGGAAGAAAGAAATTGATTGGTAACCTAATCTATTTTCAGCTTGATCTACTCAATGTGATGAAATTGCATACGCGATTGTCTTCCACCCCAAGATTGAAGGGCTCTGTCACAGCGGGTAACCTCTCCACATAATTTCCAGAATCATCCCAAATACCATGAAAAATGGCACAACACGACAGGCTTCAGCTTCCACCCAAGCATTATCAAACTTGAATGAACGTCCACCTCTTCTTCGTAGGGGTTGGATAATGAGCTTGATTGGTCGGTGGTCCGACCTACCCCATTAAAGATGGATATTGTGTGCATGAGGGAATTTGTAAATCTAACAGGAGTTCACCACAAATATGTTTAATATTGACATGGTATTGAAGTGATCATGTTGCTCATTAGTGAAAGTACACACATTGCCAATGAAACTTAGATCTTCAAGATTGTAATCACTAAGGCAAAATCGGAAGGCTCTCATTAGAGTCTTGGTCTGATCACGCCTTCTGCGCTGCTCATAACCAAAAAAGACTTCATTGAAATCACCGAATTCAAACCATGGCACTTGGGTGTTACCACGAATATCACAAAGGAGGGATCAGGTACTCCATCTGTCAATTGCCAAAGGCCATCCATAAATACCAGTGCAGCGCCATCCAGATTCAAAACCGGATTCAAGCAAGCAATCAATATGATGGTCTGTATAAGATTAAACTCTCAGGTTGATATGTTCTCGCCGATAAAACGCGATTCCACCACTTCTATTAGTTTTTAAAATCTACCAATTATGATTGATTTTTTCAAAATAATTTAGTTTAAAAAAACATTTAAGTATTATTATGTCTTTGAAATTTTATATCGTATTTTAGGGTATGTTTGCCTTGTATTCAAAATAATTTGTCAACTAGTGAGGTATTTTTTTCTACTAACGAATTTCAGGGAAAACAGATTTACATTTCATACTTTTTATTTTTTCAGTGGTATTTTATGAATTAGCCAAAAACATATTGTCATACAATTTCCCTTCTTTTATTGTGTAGCAACAATGTAGCAGAGGTCGACCGGTATGGTTTGCTCCAGTTGATATAATCAACCGAGGCAATATATGTTGCCCCCATTGTTCTTTTATTCAAAAAAAGATAAAATTGTACGACATCATTCATTTTCACCGACGCTGCCCAACCCACTTATACCAACAAGCTGCCCTATTGCAGTACAAAATAGAAGAAGATCAATATACATTTTCATGGTCAAACCATTTAGATCATCAAAATATAGAGAACATTTGGACAGTGAGTAAACCACCATTTTCATGGTTAAACCATTCATTTTCACCAACGCTGCCCAACCCACTTATACCCAGCTTGACAGATCATCTCTTTGGAATCTCCCTCAAGGACCAGCGTCTTTGCTCTTATCATCTTGTCTTCGCATATCTTAAGCGCTCTAGCAAGAAGGGACTGCAAACAGAAGATGGCAAAACATTTGGACAGTGAGTAAACCACCATTTGACCACATACATAAATCCCAAACTCCATTTGGACTGAGAGCAGTTAGGAGTTAGCAGTTTGCGTACATTACCTTCATCACCACAATAGAGAGCAATTCATCCCTTGCAAATTCATATTGTAGCTGAACCTAAAATCATCAAAATAAAGTTGATTAGTAGTGTGGCTCTAACTCAACTACACCACAAGAATCTCGAGCTATTAGATAAAAGAAGCTGATATAGCAAGAAGAAAGTCGCCACTACAAAATAAGTACTATTTACTAACACACGCTTTTAGTAACACATAGCTTAGTGTCTCTATAAGTATACTTTACTAACACATTATATGTGTCTGTAAAAGCTAAATAATTTTTATTGACTCATTTATTAATGTGTCAATACACACCAATTTTTACTGACATAAAGTCACTATTTTATAGAGGTGATCATTCGGGCTGGCGGGCCGGGTTCGGGCCGGGCCAGAGGAAAATTTTAGGCCCGTGGGCCTATTTTCAAAAACCAAGCCCGATTTTTTACATGCTCGGGCTGGGCCGGGCTAGGCCCGGTTTTTTTCAGACTTTGCCGAAGCCCGGCCCGCCCGGCCCGGTTTTTTTAATTTTTTTAATATAAATTAATAAAAAATTTTAAAATTAATAATTTAATATAGATTTATATATTATATATATAACTTATTTAAAATTTATATTATATATATAATTTTTGTATATATTATATAAAAATTAAATATGTATATATTACATTTTAAAAATATAATAAATAATATAAAATCGGGCGGGCCGGGCCGGGCTTACCCACGGGCTCAAAAAATGTGCCGCGGCCCGGCCCGGTTTTTCATTCGGGCCTAATTTTATGTCCAGGCCCTATCGGGTTCGGGCTCGTCGGGCTTTTTTACGGGCCGGGTCGGACCGGGCTGCCGCGGACCGGGCTGCGGGCCGGACACATTATGATCAGCTCTACTATTTTACTAACTCATTAAATTTTAAGTTAGTACAGTATATAGGTTTTCTATATTGATAACCCTTAATCAGTTACTAAAACCTGTTCAGTGAACAAAAATTGGGCAGAATAATGAACCTAATTAGCGCTACTACTTAACCCCTTCTCATCGACAATATTCTATAGACAGAACCTCAATTGCTTCAGTACGCTTCCATGAGCGAGGATGTACCAGAGAGATTGAGCAAAGTTGAAGACCTTGAATCCCAGAAAGAGTAGGTTTGGATTAAAACCGGTAATGATTCTCTACTTTCCCCTCTATTTCTAGATTAGGGTTTATGTTCGTCTCCCTATCTTCTGGCTCACTTCCTGGGTTTCCTCTACTTCTGGATCGAAGAATCTGTTTGTTTTGATAAGTACGAGTATTCTTCTGGGGTGGTAGTTTGGATTGTTTGGTAGGCGAACACGTACTCAGTTTCTATGGGATATGTACTTTAGACGAACACGTACTCAGTTTTGGAAAAATTGAGTATTCTTCTATGGTGGTAATTCGGTTTGGATCGATGAATCACTTAGATTTCGGGGGATGTGTACCGTCCCAAAACACATACTCTGAAGCATTTTTCCATGTTAGTGTCAGTTGATTACAGATTAATACGTTTCCTGTCATCTGGACTAGGAAGGGAGATGGATGGGCATAATATACCTCTAGATTTTTTGACTAATTTCCTTAAATGTCTAATTCTGCTGTGTGGAAGACACTTGAGAAAGTGAAAGTTTTCTTTTACCCCTGATTGCAGTATATCTTCTTTTGATCCAAATAGTTATTTGCACATGCCTTAAGTTATACACCTTATCTTTGAAAGTAATGTAACATTCCTTGCAGCAGCTCTAGCATGGAAGAATGCAGAGATTAGCCTAAACTTGATCTACGGATAGTATATGATTCTTGAAGCAAGCATTTTTTTATGCCAAATATTTACGTCTTGGGTTTCTGGCAGATTCATCTGTGATTTTCCTTCACGAAGTGTATGCACCAATAGCCATGTGCACGAACTGTATTCTGTTAATTTCCTGTCGCGTGTATTGTATTCTGTTAATTTCCTGTTGCTACTACCTGAATTAGATGTACTTCAATAATAATGATTACTTTTTACTGAATTTGAATTATGTTCTTCCGCATCTGATTATTTTAAGTGTCAGCACAAGTTAAGAATTGTTGCAATATTTTATACCTTACATCATCTGAGTTATAAACCTTTTGGAAGAAAAACGAGCTGAACTTATGATAATCGGATAAATAAATCTTAAGTGCTACTGTAAGCAGTATTAAACTGCACTATTAATGTACACTATTAATCTACACTTATCCTAAGTCTTTAATGTACATTATAGTGCTACTACAAGCAGTATTAATCTGCACTTATCCAGCTATCTGCTCATAGTTACATGTTGTTAATAACCTGAAATCTTAATCGTATGAACATAATTCTTACTAATTTGTTAAGAGACCATGATTAAGCATGAAAAGAATTAGTCAGATTGGTAATAATAGTAGTAGTAGTGATTAGAGAAAAAAAGTTGGGTGTTGAAATCGATCATAATATGGATGGTCACTCACACTTGAACCTGTTCATCTGATGGCTTGAGGCTAAGAAGGGGATCGATGCTCTGCGGTTGATAAATGATGGATATATCAATTAAGCAAGTACTTAAATTAAAGGTACTAATTTTGTACTATGGAGGCATAAAGTGAAGAGATGTGTGTGTGTGTGTGTGTTTTACGCTTTTTCCAAAATGAGGTTTGGTAAGTCATGATATCTTTACTAATTAGAAGACATGTCAGGTAAGTTGTGATATCTCTAATAATTCGATTATGAGAAGTAGAAGCTTTTGTTGCTTTAAAAAACTGCTACTACTCACATGTGTCTTAGCTTTATATTTACTTCAGTTTTCGCTATGTTTTTTCCAAATCTGAGCCTTGCTTCTACTATGTTACTAAGCCAATTTCAGCATATCATACTTTTTCAACAACCTTAATGTGCACATAATTGAATGTGATTATTGTACTTATGTTCTGCTGATTTAGTGTGAGAAGTAACTCATAATATTGTTACAATTTGCAATATTCTAATGCGAATAAAGTGCTGACGATTGCAAGTTGTTATGTTTTGTATGAAAAGTATGGTTGATGATTGTAGTTTATATTGTGTTCCAGCTTTTACATGTAGAGTCTGTTGAGTAAAATATGGCCGAACATTACATTTTCTACTTCTCACTATTTGTTTACTCTCTTTCTTTATGGTGTGTTGTGTGAAAAATATGGTTGTTGATACCAGCAATGCATCTGCATCATTAAGATGAAGTGATTAAGAGCTTATGAAATTTATTTATATGTTTCAGGTTCCAAGTGATATCTCTGGCGGGACGAATCACTCCGTTACCGAAAATCAACTTTCGTTGAGTGAAAGAAATACTAATGGTACTTCTTCTTAAAACTGCTTGTTGAGAGTAGAAATTTGCTGCTGCTTATAGTTGGAACTGCATAACATTATTGTAGATTTCATAATGCAAGTTGCTGTTTATCATGCCTGGTTGTGAAGAGTTGAACTGGAACGTGATACTAATCAATTTGTGAACCTGTATAAGAAGCTTGAAGTTTTCATTATGTTTGAGATACTGCCCGCTTGGGTAGGCAGCTCTTACTAAATTGGCATACATCCTAGTTGTTATCTGTCGAGGCTTGACTTGTTCGAGCTCCCATGGTTATCACCCACTGTCCTACTCTGCTTTAACTGTGTGTATAAATTACTTTGTGCTGGGAGAAACCTTATGTGTGTTGTAACTTAGAGATACGAGTTGATTGACTCACTTGTAAAAACCTGGGCAGGCCAATGTATCATCATGAGAAGCGGTAGTTTTACCTAAGAGAGATGACAAAGGCCATGCAATTATGAAGAACTCAATGCGGCTATTAAAGAGTTGGCATTGGTTTTATGTTTTCTCCTATTTTTATCTATTCAGAACAAGGAAAATTTGAGACTGTTTCAGTTGATTAAGGTGTTGTCCGGGAGGAGTTTATACCTCCATGCCTACAAAAATATATTTCAAACTAATGATACTTTTTCTTGCTAATGAATACTCTCAGATTATTTTTGATAACCATTTACTTATTTATCTTCTACCATTGTGACGATATAATTTTTGTGTGTGCAGGTGCTGAGTAAAAGAAACTAGATGAAGTCAAGATTTTATTTTAGAAGTAGATGAAGCATGAATGAAGAGGGTGTTATGTTTCACTCTTTAAAAACAATATTGTACTTTTGGCTTAAATGTAACTTATCTTGTTATTGACAATCATACGTTTGGAGGATAATGATGAATATTGGTGTTCAAGTTGCACTATTGTAAACTCTTTACATTTTGAGCTTATAAGTTACTACATTTATTGTTTGAGAATTCATAGTCTTTTATGAATAATATTGTATATATCCGAAGGTAGATGTGCGGCATTGTGGAAATAACGAATTGAAATAAATTATTTTTTGCGTTAGTAAAAGTTTTACTAACACAAGATTATGAGTTAGTATAGCTGTTACATGATGCTAGATTATGTTTGTATAAATGGTTTTTACCAACATAACTTATGTGTCAGTATATGTGTATACCAACACTTAGTTTTGTGTTTATATAAATGCACAGGCTATTCTATCAGTTAAGATAAGTGTTAGTATAGACCTTCTGTCTTTACTGACTAAGAAAATAAGTGTTAGTAAAAGCTTAGAAACCTTTACCGACACACACTGTAAGTGTCTGTATAGACCTATAGTATCTGAGGTTATACTGACACTTTTTTTGTGTGTCGGTAAAGGTCAACTAAGTCTATACTGACACTTTCTGTGGCTATACTGACACAAAATATGTGTCTATAAATGGCATTTTTTTGTAGTGCGCCAGTGAATACAAGTACAGAAATGCTCACGGAATATGCTGCAGTCAAGAAGCAATTAGCTAGCTGCCATGCGTAACCAATGGTGTGGAATGACAAATCTGTGATGCCTCTAGATATTGCTGAAATAATCTACAAGCAAGTATGACATTTATTAGGGATTCTGAAACTTGACCAGTCAAACAGGCAGATAGTTCCTTCCCTTAAAATAGACACATGCAGATTAAAGAACACAACTCAACATACCATCAAGAATAAGGCTTCCCAGACTCTACTGTCATGATGTTTACTAAACGGATACATCTCACCAACAGCTGTAATCACATTTGTAACATTCAAATAACAAAACTACCTGATACATCATTAAGGAGATACCAGCACTAAAATTATAGCCAGACAAGACGAGCTTGTTAACAAGTATCAAGCTGCAGAATGAGATGCAATAAGCCAACCTAGATAATAATGCCAGGTTAGGTCGCTTCCCACTTTGTAGTATAAATCTCTCCTTTTCCATCTCCCTACCATCTTCTACGTCAGAAGGCTTCATCGACAAGAGTGACCTGGAACCACGGAAATTCGTGAGCATTTACAAACATATAAATAATGAGGTCACCCAAAGATTACAATCAACACGCTCCTAACCTGAAAATATGGTAATGAATTTCATCCTCTGCAAGGATCAAGCATCATATGAGCCCACACATACAGAACAGAAAATGCATAAAAATTAAATAGATCAGTATGCATATGTCATTCTAACACAAGGACCGTTTTTGTCACAACGTATTTATCATGTGAACATTGAATTATAAGAAGCAGTTGAGAAACCACAGGCAGACTAATTATTTTAGTAAGCATAATTAGAGTTCTAGTTTAAAAAGTCCACCTTATAATGTCTCCCCCTGTGAAGTGTTTGCGAGGGGTTGAAATGCTAACCCTTAAGCATTAAAGCACTTATAAATGGATCAGAAATTAGTGGAAACTATGAGCTTATACACATGTAAATTGGAATTCTTACCATCTCTTTCCTGTAGGAGGGACCTGTGCCATTATATATAAGTTGCAGTCCACCTGGTCAATTTCAACAAAAAAAGTAAAAAGTTATTAGTCTGCTTATCTTGGCTCCCTTCTTTAATCATAGAAAGATAAGCATAAATCCACTCAAGGGACGCTGTTCCTTATCACTTCAATATTCATACGTGTGGTTTCCACTAAAGCAAAGGAAGGGTCATGCACACAGCCATCATAGCAGCAGCATATCCTCATCTTGAATGTAATGACAACCAAACTTTAAAAAGAAAAATACAGAGTAGTTTCCGCAGTGAATATGGGCAGGCTTGGTTACTGATTAGAATATACTGCAAACAAAGGATGACCATTTTTCAGCAGGTATTCCTCCAGATTTTTTTTACTCTACTGTCTACTCAAATTCAAACATACTATAAACAGTAAGGGAGACAGACAAAACATAAAATACAGTTTCCTCACACTGAATGATTGGTACTGATCTAGAAAGCAAAAGAAGGAATGATCCAGCATGAATAAAGTGGATGGAAATAGGAAATATTTAGAGGCATATAGTACTACACCAGATCATGATGAGCGTGATTAGTAGACAAAAATATGGCTGTAGTAATTGCTAAACCCACTTAAAGTTACACGATTTACGTAATTTACAGAAAGCAAGGAATATTTCAGATAGACATCGCACAAAAACCAAACCAATAAGTTGATCAGTGAAGTAATGATAGATAACATAAAGGATTGATTGAGTGAGTATTGATACCGCTTTCAAGCTGAGTGCCACTAACAGAGCTAAGAAGAAATAAACAATGCAGATCACAGTAGCTGCTATAAACATGCCGCAGAAACATGATTTCTGACCACCTCCTTTGCTCTCTGTTGATCCCTGTGAATACAGAGTTTTGTTCTTCATGTAATTAGTTAAGGAGATTGAAACACATCTTAAAATCCAAGAATCTAACAAGTCTTTGAACTTTACATGCACAAGATAAGATACAAGAGAGCCTCTTGCTCAATATCAACCGAATAAGGAAAGACAAGTTCTGCGACTGGAAATAAAACTCACCATTGAGCATCTGCTCTGTCCGCTCAATCATATCATACTAATCTGAAAGAAGTTGATTACTCGTGCAATAAAATGCAATTAAAAGCTTAACAACCCGATCGAAAACAATAAATAAGTAGATCTGGTAAGAAATTTCAAATTTAACTTTCATTTCAAAACATTTCATTGTACAATCAGAAGTTCATTCTACTAATTTTGAGCTTACAAACATATTTTCTACAGACCTTTTCACATAAAACTATACTCAAAAATCTATCCTCAACCCCGCAAAAGTGTAGTTAACTAAGATCAGTCTACTATTTCTGATCAGTCTACTATTTCTGATCTTACAAAAGCTATTTTAAAGTCATTTTCACATTATACTATACTTTAAAACCTACCAACCCCTCAAAAGTGACATCATCTCCCAGCAGCAAAACCTGTTACAAATATAAGTCAAAGAAAAATTAATCATTTATCACATTGGATTAAGATATGAAGAAAAATGTCATACTAATGGTAAAAGTTACCTTGCATCTTTTTTAACATCTCAGTCATTTGAGCTTGGAGATCTTCCCGCATTTGGCTTCCCCTTCCATAGCTTTTTTTTCACTTCAGCCCGCAGCTCTCTCTCTCTCTCTCTCTCTCTCTCTCTCTCTCCCTAGCTTCTTTTCCCTTTTTTCCACCTCAGCCCGTAGCTCTTTCTCTCTCTCTAGCTTCTCTCTCGTTTTCTGCCATCTCAGCGCGTAATTGTAATTCTTTCCTTTCAAAGTCAGCCCTTAACTCTCGCTCTCTCTCCCTAGCTTCTTCCTCTCGCTGATGGAATTGTTGAAGCTCATGTTGAAGCTGTAATCTTCCAATATTCTCTTTCTTTGATGGGACTGAGTGCCCTCTTCCCAACCCACGCGCATGGCCTGACGAGTGGCCTAGAACCATCTCGTATGCGTCCTCAATAGTTAGATCATCTATGCCTTTCTCCTCAATCGTTTTCAAATGGAGCTCACGAAACTTTTCAAGAATTGTTTCTGCCTCTTCATCCAACTTACCATCCTTATGCCTATAGTATATACCATATAAGTGCATCATAGAAAACACAAGTTATGCTAAAGTAAGTATAGACTGATAAAAAACAAAATAAAGAGAAATGCGTATTACGTTTTTGTCTTTAACCAGAGTTGGATGTAGCCGGACTCCGCTGATTGTGTTGGTGAAGTAGTAGAATTCGATGAGCTTTCTCGATGGGCTTGAGTCATCTCAATCTCAGAACCCTACCAATTAAGAAATTTGTAAAAAGTAATTTGAATTTGATAAACAACATCAGGTACATATATTAGAACTTGCAAAATTTACATATATTCGAACTTGCAAAATTTACAATCTTACCAAGTCATCTGACACTAAAAAATCTTCATTGTCAAAATCATCATCTTCCTCCTCCTCATCCATTTGACTATCCATAGGATATACAAGGTCTTCCTCACCATGTTTTGTCCAAGGATTATAATTAGGATCAATTCCATGCCTTAGAAGATGAGCTTTCATCGTGCTCCGGTTTTGAACAAAAAAATTTACACAATGCATGCAAGGACACTTTAACATTGCATTTGAGTTTGGGGGTGTATCCTTAAAAGCGAAGTCCAAAAACTCACGCACACCCTTTTGATAAGCCTCTTGTCTCCTACCACGCCAACCTTCAAGCCACATCCATTCTCTATCATGGTTCATCGTGCTTTTGAAAAAGAAATTATAATTATTAGCACAAAAATAAAAGGACAAAGTATAATTCACAATTGAAAGAAAACTATACTGGTTTAGAAGATTTATTTTGAAAGTTTATTAGCATTATGTTCTATGTGTGTAAGTTTTTAAGCGATTTCAGTAGGTATGTAAAAAAGATGATATTCAAAGAATATATTTGTATTGAAAAACAAACAAACAAACAACATAATATAGATAGAGGTATCTTACACAGGATTAGCATAAACCCTCTCTCTTTGTCTTTATTTGGAAGGTAAAAGTAGAATCAAAGACTGGCTATTGAAAGGTACAAAATTCAGAAACGAGGACATGAATAATTTGGGGGCAAACAAAAAATCATAATTTGGGTACAAAGTGCAATTGGTTAACCAATTGACCACCATAACTAATGGCACACCCCAGACCCCACTCGACGGAAGTACGTTCTATGTTTCCCTCCTTCTTCCTTAGTGCAATCAGGGCGAACATATTCTGCTGTCCGTATAGATATTTCAATAGCAATCACATGGTGCTTGTACTACTACTACAACTGGCTGGCTCTGTTACATTTGGATTGGGCGGGCTCCGGATATGCTCCCAGATCATTTATATCCGTGATCTATTCTAGCAAAGAAACACCTCTGACTAGAGGTATAAAAACAGCAAAGAATAGTTAGTAATGTTGTCGTCTTAAATTGACCAAATTTAGTAACCTTATCGAGTTGCGGCATGAATAGGAAATTGCAAATTTTACTTGTGAGCCTTTTCCCAAAAGATATAGCAAAATTAGGAGCAAAATGTTTACAGAATAGCTTGCTTAATGACCAATATAATAGTGCAGAAAAGATGCAGGTTTCAGGAAACTTAATCACAGCTAAGGGCTCAATTTACTTTGAACTTCCTGAAACTAAATACCATTTATCAAAGGAAGTCAAGACACCAAACGAAACAGCTCAACGGTTGCAGGGACAGCACTTTGGCTTAAAATGAAGGATAAGGCTGCAGTATGAACAGGTGAGGAATAGAGCGTTGCTTTTGGTTTTTTTTTACTACTGAGTATCGCATTATCCTAAACGGGGGGCGCATCTTTAAATGGAAAAGCCCAAGAACATAAAGATCACGTTTGCTGTAATACTTTTTCAGCAGTTCTCTAGAAGCTAGAACCAAGGGATTAATGGCTTTGATTCTATTATATGTATTTACCGACGTATTAGTAGTACTATCTGCATCCTATTTTAGATACTGCGGTCATTCTGTAATATAAAATTGAAAGCACTGTGAGACACCGATGAAGATGATGAATCAGTCTAGTAAGTTTTTGACATTATTTTTGCAGTGTATTTATCATATCAGTAATTAACAAACTGCAATCAAGATACTAAGCAGCATACATAATCAAATCAGTTCTGTCACACGTATGACCCCTTCGGGAACGAACAAAAAAAGTAGCTAAATAATGCATCAGAAGAACTAGGTTGATTAAATATATCTGTTTTCTCGCCACCGTTCTAACGACTAAACCCCAAATGAGGGTATGGAAGAAATTTGTTCCTTTTCCCCTTGCTTTTCCAATCAAACATCTGTTCTTCATCTCGGCTTCTGACTTCAATCAGGTTCGGCAAGCTACAAAATGAATTTGGCAGGACACTGAAAGGTAACGACGCACTCATCATGAACAATTACGGAGTATACATGAACTGGCTTGGACAGAAACACTGGCAGCCGGAACAGAACATCACAACACGGGAGCTGCTATTCTGATGGATTCTGATGTATAAATTGAGAAGTCAAATTAATGGGTCTTTAATAGTCTACGGGAGCTGCTATTCTGATGTTGAAACGGAGTGTACATCCGCAACCATAATTGTTTCAATTGGAAATTTAATCACAACACAAGGCCAGACATTAAAATTGATAGAGAACTTGACAGAATTGTCAGGAGGAGAAGAGAAATTGAGTGAGAACTTGAAATTGGTACGAGTATGACTGTGAAGGGTAGAACCCACTATTCTTATGAGAATAGAGCCTAAGAACCTTACCTTAGCAAAGCGAAGAAAGCGCCGTTCCACACGGGATTGATGGGTTGTTCACGTCTTCAGAGAAATTGATGTTTGTGTGACGACGGCAGAAATGGGAGGAGGAGGGAAGGGTTGGGCACCTCTACTTGGGGGTGAAGGAAGAAGGAAAGGGATAAGAAAAGAGACAACCTAATTTTATTAATCTGGCACAAATTTCACAAGAGTAGATGCAGTATTGGTAGAGATGGAGGATAACAAACGACAATGGAGATGGAGAAGGAAGAAGGAATGAGGGAGAGAACGAAGAAAAACGAGTTTGACGACGTAAAAAGTCCAAAATAACACTCCACGACAAAAATATTACTTATATTAACCTCCAATCAAAACTAAGGGCCCGTTCGCTGACTGCATTTCAGAAATAAAGTCACTTTTAGATGAAAAACGGGGACACCTGTCCATTCTTGATTGAATAAAAACAGAACTCATACCATATGTCAACCACTAATAAGTTAATTGCAGTTGGCTTAAAATTTTCGCAGGTATTGCTGCGTTTCCAAGCCACGAACGAACGCCCCCTAATTCCTAAAATAACACTTCCGGGAGAAATCGTCTCTTCAAAAGACGATTTCACAAATTATTGAAGTTGAAATCGTCTTTTCAAAAGACGATTTCACCTATTACCCAACACTTAAGAAAATTTCAAGTGTTGAAATGTTGCGATGGTTCGGTTTGACTCAGAGAGAAATCGTCTTTTGAAAAGACGATTTCTAAAGTCATCTTTTCAAAAGACGATTTCTCAGTTTCTCAGAAATAAGTGAAATCGTCTTTTGAAGAGATGATTTCAGCTTCTACAATTAATGAAATCGTCTTTTGAAGAGACAATTTCTCCCGGGAGTGTTATTTTAGGAATTAGTTTTGGTTGGAGGTTAAAATAAGTAATATTTTTGTTGTGGAGTGTTATTTCAGAATTTTTTTCTGATGGAGTACGCGAAGAACATATTATGGCCCTTTTTCTTTTGCACTTTTGTATAAACCGGTTGATAGCTGAAACTGATTAATATGGGTTGATGACTGATTTCAAAACTAGATGATTATGTAAAAACTTATATAAGGTGTTCTTTTTGTATTAGAGTTTTGAACTGATAAACCAACTGATAATGTGATTGACAATGTGTAAACCAACTGATAATATGATTGATAATGCGTAAACCAGCTGATTAACTAACTGATAATGTTGTTTTGAATAAGCCCTAACCCATAATACAACAAAAGAATGAGCTGAGCTGATCGTCCCAATTGATAATACATAAACCAACTGAAACTTTGACAAAAGAATGGGTCCTATTTCAAAAGCAAGGCGCCAAAACGTCTTGCCTCTGTAAATAGTTCATGAGAGGCGTGTCACGGGTTACCTCCGATTACATACTAAACAACAGAGGCGACCTACAGTTCATTGCATCTGTAATCTATCATGAGAATGTACAAAGGAGGTGAGGTGATTAACTCGTCTCTATTGATCTAACCAATAGAGTCAACATTTAGTCGCCTATAATGATGTCATATATAGTCCCACCGACGTATCAATGGAGGCATAATATTGTAGTCGCCTCTAAAGATCACAACCAACAGAGACTACCTTCGGGCTCGCCTCCTTTGACTATTCTATTGCCTCTCTTTTAAAAAAAAAGTTTTCTATTGTCTCCATTAATCTTAGATTGTTGTAGTGCTTAAAGATATTTGATGAAATTTTCCTAAATTTTATCTCATGCGGTGACTCTAAAACTGTCATACTCCATGGTTAATCATAGCATACTTACATCCTCAATCCAGAAGACATAAACAATGACATAATCGCTACAATCTTAACATAATCTTACACTGTTAGTTCCTTAATTAATTAACCCTTATTGCGTGGGTGGGTCGATATGTCATATATACTACTAATATGGTGTTTTTTTTCAAAAAAAATAATAATACTCCCTCCATCCCTTTTTGACCTCTTTTTCATTATTTGGACATGTCGTTTGACTTTAATATTTAACATACTTCATCTGTCCTGAATTGTCCGTCATGTTTGCTTTATGTCACATTTTTCCACTTCAATATTAAACATATAAGATAAAATAATTTTATAAAACTAACTTTTGTAACTTATAGTTTATCATGTAAAGAATCATATGTAAACTTTAAATTTTTAAAATTAATTTATCTTATATGTTAAAAATTGAAGTCAAACAACATGTCCAAATAGTAAACAGGACGGTCAATTGAGGACGGAGGGAGAATAAGATAACATAATTTTACAAATCTAAGTTTTACAATTGAATTCTTATATGAAAAACTATATGATGTAGAAATTTATTTTATAAAATTATTTTATCTTATATATTTAATATTGAAGTGGAAAAACGTACCAAAAAGCAAACATGAAGATCAATATGGGAGCGGCTGGGATTTGGTGACGGACGAAGTTTTTCCGTCACTGACGGAAACAATGTGGACCGTCCATTTAGTAAGTTATATATAATAGAATATTGACACTTCAAATATGACGTGAATCAACATCGTAATGGAATCAGTATTTTTGTTTGTGTTTGATTATATTTTTCTCTACCGTATCGTACTATTGAAATCCTTATTAGTATGCTGGTTGTGCCATAATAAATTATTATGATTATAATAGATTTAGTAATATTTCACCTTTTACTTTTTAAACACATAAAATATACTTTCATCTAAATAATATTGTACACATAAGTAAAATAATATTGATAATCTTACAGTTTATTACTTAGCTAGGAAATAATCAATATGTATTTAAAAAAAATTAAAGTATAAATTTAAAGTTTTAATATGTACATTTGAAGTTGTAAAAATAAGTACAAATACAAAGAAAAATATTTATTTTACAAATAAACTATAATAAATCCTACAAAAATTAATTTAATCAACAAAAATAGTGAGGGTATACACATTCATAAACTATAAAAAAAACCAATACTTTAGACTAAATTTCTAATGATCCAATCGATTCATTTTTTTAGGTATAGAGTCAATCATTAACTTTTTATTTATAAAGGACAAAGAAAAAAAAAGCTAATTGCAATTGAACCAAAAATTATGTTTTTAAAGGATGAAAATATATATCAACTATCATAAATAATTATCGTAAATATATTGTAGGTTGATGATTAAAATATTTATCAACTATCATATATATATATATATTTTAATCTATTTATAACATCTATAATAATCATATATATATATTATCTATCCATGATAATTTACCAACATTTTTCACTAATGATTATAAATATTTACACAACCTTCCATAATTGTTTCCATCACTATTTTAAAAAGATAATACTGATTGTCAAATATCTTTTACTTTGACTATTCTTATCAAATCATTGTGTTCAAGAATTTTTTTTTTTACCATTATCAGTTTACAAAGGGTGACTAATTGATAAATCTAAAGGCTATAATTTGGAAATGATATAATGAGTTGTTGGAGTCGATGTTATGTATTCATTTAACTTGGATTTTACGCATTCACGATAATATATAAACGTTTCCACTGAAGATTAAAAACATGTACACAACCGTCTATAATCGTTTCCATCACTCTTATACAAAGACAACATCAGCTATTATATATCTTTTCCCATGGTCGTTCTCATCGAATCATTATGTATAAGAATATTTTCTTAACATTCATCAGTTTACAGAGCTTGATTGATTGATAAACCTGAAGGCGATAAACGTTTGAAACAATAAACTGAGTTGTTGGAGTTGTCGATTTTACGCATTCATTTAACCATAGTTTTACGTATCCACGATAATCTATAAACGTTTCCACTCATGATTATAAACATGTACACAACCTTCAATAATCGTTTTCAACACTCTTATAGAAAGACGACACCAACTGTTATATATCTTTTCCCTTGGTCGTTCTCATCGAATCATTGTGTATAAGAATATCTTCTTAACATTCATCAGTTTACAGAGCTTGACTGATTGATAAACCTGAAGGCGATAAACGTTTGGAAACGATAAACTGAGTCGTTGGAGTCGATTTTACGCATTCATTTAACCATAGTTTTACGTATCCACGATAATCTATAAACGTTTCCACTGATGTTTATAAACATATACAGAACCTTCTATAACCGTTTCCAACACTCTTATAGAAAGACGACACCAACTATATATCTTTTCCCTTGGTCGTTCTCATCGAATAATTGTGTATACAAATATTTTCTTAACATTCATCAGTTTACAGAGCTTGATTGATTGATAAACCTGAAGCTGATAAATGTTTGGAAGCGATAAACTGAGTCGTTGGAGTCGATTTTACGCATTCTTTTAACCATAGTTTTACGTATCCACGATAATCTATAAACGTTTTCACTCATGATTATAAACATGTACACAACCTTCAATAATCGTTTCCAACACTCTTATAGAAAGACGACACCAACTGTTATATATCTTTTCCCTTGGTCGTTCTCATCGAATCATTGTGTATAAGAATATCTTCTATACATCATCGTTTACAGAGCTTGACTGATTGATAAACCTGAAGGCGATAAACGTTTGGAAACGATAAACTGAGTCGTTGAAGTCGATTTTACGCATTCATTTATCCATAGTTTTATGTATCCACGAATAATCGTTTCCAACACTCTTATAGAGAGACGACACCAATTGTTAAATATCTTTTCCCTTGGTCGTTCTTATTGAATCATTGTGTATAAGAATATTTTCTTAACATTCATCAATTTACAGAGGTTGACTGATTCATAAACCTGAAGCTGATAAATGTTTGGAAACGATAAACTGAGTTGTTGGAGTCAATTTTACGCATTCTTTTAACCTTGATTTTTACATATTCACGATAATTTATTGAAGCTTCCACCAATGATTAGAAACATGTATACAAACTTGTATAATCGTTTCCAACACTATTTTAAAAATGATGATACTAACTGTTATATATGTTTGCTTTAGCCGTTCTCATAATTATAATGTATATGAATCATAGTGTAATCATTTTTTCATATATATATAATGTATTATTTGCCAACTTTTTTCATTTAGAAAATAGCTTTAGTGTTTTAAATTAGTAATTATTTTACACAAAAATGTTTAGTTGATTAATATATATTTTGAATTGATATATGTTCCATTATTTATATATATAAATAATATCCTCTCCGTTAATTAATATCTGTCATTTTAGATAGTGATTTTTGTTCAAAAATATCTATCATTCTAGCTTTTTACACATCTTTTTCCACTTTTAACCCTACTATTCAACACAAAAGTAATTATTATCTAAATGGAAAAGTAAAAAGTAGGGGTACATGCGTCATTTTTCTACTTTTCTTAATAAGTGTGCAACTTTCTAGAATGACAGTTTTTGTTTAACGAAGGGAGTATAAAATTTAAAAACTATTATATAATAATCATATTTATGTGTATATAATCATGTAGAATTTTTATATAATTGATAAATTATTTTATAATGATTTATTGTGAAAAAAACGCATGCAAATTCCTAAATTCCTAAATCTTACAAACTTCTATCCTTACAGTATATTCAAAAATAAAAAAAGACTTTACTCCGCTGCTACCTCCCATACCCATGCAAGTTTCGTCGCAGACGGAAGATTACGTTCCGTCACATAATCTTCGCCCATATGGGAGGGAGGTAGTACTAATATGGTGTTGTAGGCGGCCCGCAGTTATATAACAGCTAGCAGAGAGAATAATTTCCCACTGCAACCCTAACACGGCATGATCTTTTTTTTTTTTGAAAAAATTACGGTATGACTTATCTAGATTCAGAGACCTCAATATCGCCGGAATCAATGCCCGGATTAAGCCTTTGGAGCCTTAATTAACTGAACTCGTTCGCTCAGTCGAGTTTTCACTTCGCTCAGTCGGAAATTTAAAAAACTTTACCATTTTGCCCTTACTCTTAAATTCTCCTATATATACACCTTTACCCTCTATTATCTCTCCACAAAATTTTAAAATCTCAAAACTCTCTCTCTCTAGAATTCTCTCTGACTTCTCTCTAGAAGCGGTAACCGGAGCGGGAGCAGGAGCGGTAGCGGGAGGAAAGCCGGTGCTCAAGTCTTCATTCTGTTAGTACGATCTGTAAAATCAGGTTCTTTTCTGTCATAATTTATAGTTTTTTAGCGTAGAATAGTAGTAAAAGTAGCAAAATTAGCAGAAAACAGTAGACAAATTCGGGAACGGGGGAGGAAGAAAAGCCGGCGCAGGCGCCGCAACAAGGAGTGCGCGCACGCGCGGTTGGACGGGTTCGCGCTGGCGCGCGGGAGGAAGAGTGGGCGCGGGCGCGGCGGAGGAGGACTGGGCGCGGGCGCGGCGGAGGAAGGCTGGGCGCGGGCGCCGGGGATGCTGGGTGCGCGTGGCGCGCGCTGTCGGGAACGCTCGGGGCTCGTTTTTTGCTGTTTTGTTATATATTTGGTCGTTTTTTGCTGTTTTGTTATATAATTGGTCGTTTTTTACATTGTATACCTCTATTATGCGTGTTTTAATCAGTTCCTGGATTTGTATGAATTTGTTTTTGACGTTGAACTACTGAGATGCATGTATGACCGGTATTGACTAACCTCGACCGGTCTTGACTAACTGTAAAAATAGTATGACTAAATTCTACGGTAAACAGATGGCTAGAGAAAAGGCAAGGGTTTGCTTGGTAGGTTCGGTCTGGGTAAGGGTAAGACGATTTCCGACCGAGAGAGCTCATCACACCCACGTGTGACTGGGCCTGATGCTGCTGCTGTAGAGAGGAGGTACACAGTACGCTACAGCTTCGTCGAGGAAGCGTAGGGAGCTTGAGTTTCTACGAGCCCGTGAGGAGAGGTTACGGGCGGAGTATGCTGGAGCAGGGGAGGGAGGAGGAGGAGTCGGAGGAGGAGCAGGAGGGGGGGTGGACCAGCTGCATGGTGTGGATCTGGACTCATTGATCGGCGATGGGACGCTGGTCGTGAGGTCTGATAGTCCTTTTTGGCCTACTCCTCCACAGAGGGGGACCGGAGACGCGCGTCATGATGAGGCTGACGCTGATGACGAGGATATATATGAGCCGGGTGCTAAGCATGAGGGCACACGGGTGCGCCGTCGTCGGTCCCCAGTACATGGTCCGACAGAGGGGTGGCGCAGATGCCGGCTACTGATGCTTGGGTGCTTGGGCAGACTCCAGTGCCCGGAGGCCCCAGGATACGAGTTTGATCCCGAGTTTCGGTGGTCACGTCGCGCTAGACGTGTGGCGAGGAGTGGTATGTTTCCCGTCTGGTAATAGATTCCATAAAATTTTAGATTGTTTAGGAAATGGTTAACATAGTGTGAACTCAATTATAAATATTCAACAGGAGAAGGGATGTCTTAGCTTCAAGCCTAAGACGAAGTATTTGGAGGCGTGACTCTGAGTACATTGAGGCACCCAGAGTCTGTAGCAGCGGTCGAGGATAGCGGACTTGCGCATCTTGTCGACATAGCATGGTTGTTTTGACCTCGCGCTCCTCTCAGCGTTCGTGGAGAGATGGCAGCCTGACACGAACTCCTTTCACATGCCATTCGGAGAGATGACTATTACTCTCCACGACGTCTACCACATTTTGGGTATCCCCATCACTGGCATGGCGATTTCGTACCAGCCCGAGGATGGCGCCCGCCTCGGTATAGCGGCCCCACCGTTACCTGTTCTCATCCCCACTTCGTACGGCTGTTTGGCGCGGCGGACCAGCAGGAGCTGATAGACTGTAGGTTCCTGGAGAAGAGTCAGGTACATTACCGAGCTCTTCATGATACTTGTGCGGTCCATACTCTACCCCACTTCAGGAGACGACCTTCCTCTGGTGGCTGGTGTCCCACTCATTGATCATCGACAAGGGCGGGGATCGTGTATGCCCTCGTCCTACTGGCCCATGTGACCCTAGTAGGGTCCACTTGTATGCGTGGGGGACCGGGACACTGGCATACCTGTACCGACAGCTCGGCATCGCTTCCCGGGCGGATACACGTCAGCTGGCTGGTTGCTGACGTTGTTTCAGGTGAGAACTTGATTGCGAGCTCACGACTTAAGTATTGTAAAGTTATTGTTTGACTATCTTGGCTAATGTTTTCGGATGATCACCGCAGTGCCGGATCTACGAGTACTTCCCCATGTTCAGACCGGAGCCCCTTTCAGATTGGGATGGTTGCTCCCCGACGGCGGCGAGGTGGCTCGTTACACGAGGAATTTGATGGATGATGAGAGGCTACTTTCGTGAGGGGACGGCTGGACACGATGTCCTCTACTGAGGTACGAGTTGCTTAGCGATTGTAGTAATAAAAAGTTGACGTTTAACGTATCGTCAAACATTGTTTCTCATTTAAGTTGTTAATTGTTTTCCATTAAATGAAACGTAGGTTACTTGGCTGCCATTTGAGGCAGAGGGTGCCCTCGTATCACAGGCGCGTCCCGGTACTATGGCACCATACAGTTCTTGGATATTGCTGAGCCGTATATGCCGGAGCGGTGTCTGCGCCAGTTTGGATACGTGCAGACTATCCCCCCTCAGCCTATCAGACCCGACAGCCATTATCGTCCCAGACATGGGAAGACGTACCTTGCTACGTACGACTACGGGACAGCCGTGTGGGACAACACGACAGGGCCCAGCAGGTGGAGGTTTCCTCTGACGCGTGCGCAGATGGCATGGGCCGTGGCCCCGATTACATCCGGTGGTTCCTGCGCGTTTCTCATGTTCAGGTGCGTCCACTAGGAGCGGACGGTGGGCCCAGTACACGACGAGAGGATCAGCTCCAGGTAAATACTTTGTCTTGTTAAATTTTTGTTGTTGTTTGTAATTGTTTTTAAATACTAACTTCACATTTATACCTTACTGCAGTATTGGGATGAGACAGCGCCGCTTATCATGAGACTCACACCGGAGAACAACCCGGCTGGCCCACCGGCTTCCCCCCTGGGCGGCTGATACGCTGGAGATGGCCTTTGAGTACTGCCGGCTTAATGTCCCGACCACCCCTGATTCGCCCACACATCACAGGAACCCTAACCAGCCTCGTGCTGGCATGGAGTGGTACATCGCGGGGTCGCACCAGAGGCCTTAGGCCTAGAGGGGGGTATGCACTGGAGCAGGCGCGTCGTCATGGGGGTGATGGTGGGCACGGTGATGATGCGAGGGGACCGGGTGATGGGAGGGGAGGGCGTGGTGATGGCAGGGGAGGACATGCTGGTGGTGGTTCTGGGGCTGGGGCGGGTGAGTATGGTGGGGGTGGGTATGGTGGTGGTGGGTATGGTAGGGGTGGGTATAGTGGTGGTGGGTTTGGATATTAGTAGACTTATTAGTTTATGTTGTTTTTAAATTATGTATGATGTTAAACTTGTGTGGTTGTTGTAATTTTAATTTATGTTTATTTGGTTTTTAAATAATTCATTCTTGTTTATGTCATTAGGATGTCAATTCCCTTTGCAATTCACGTGAACCATTACACCGCACTCAATGAACGGGGCACGGTTCCAACGTGCTCCGGGATGGGCAGTGATCAATACAGAAATTAGAACTCCGAGAAGTGTTAACAACCTAACAGCTTCATTAAATCCAATTGTCAGATCACATTTTGATATCAGCACACTCACGTCTTTTCCATTGTCTACCTTAGGATGGACCAGATCTGTACAACGACTCTATCGTCGATATACTAACCGATGCAGACGTACGCATGATGTTGCAGAACTACTTAGACCTTGGAAGAATAATGGAAAGAGTTAGGATTCTTGTGAAGTATGAAGATGATTCAGACTTCGAAGACCCAGATGTAACGAAGCAGGGCTGAGGCGGACCGTAGGGAACACATTTACGCTACAGGGCTACTACGAGGAGACGACCTCCTCCCTCTTATCAGTGCAACCACATTTGGCTTTCATGTACTGGTAGTCATCATAATTGTTTTTGTTTTAAGATTTAAAATGATGTGTGTGTGTGGAATAAGTTGTAACATTATGACAAATAACGTGTGAACAATGTTTGATTGAAAATGAAACTCTAAAATAGAATCACTTTTGAAGTCTTGAAAATATGTTTCAAATATGTGTACAATTACATTTAATTAGTAAAAAAAAAATTTGAGCAATCTCTGACGACAAACCGATCTCACATTTCACGCTACAGGTGTCAAATGTGCTTCTTAAGATCAATGTCAATCTGGGTGGTCTAAATTCTTTGTTGGTCGTTCAGTCGCTAACAACATAGTATTAGAACGCATTGTATCTATGAATTTGCTTTTATTAGATAAAGTATAACCCACTGTATCAACATGAGACACTTCAATATTAAAAAATTTAAGTGTCCTTCTTCAATACATTCATCTTGCAAAACATTACAAGACTTCTTGAATATATTAATGACATACAAGAATTCAACAAAATTTTACAAATTCTAATCTTCTATAATCAAGTGTCCCGATTCACCAGTTGGGGGAAACAATCTGTACCACTCAACATGAAGTCACTATACGTATTCACTATCAGCATGGTATTCAACCTATGAATACTGATGGTCAAAATTACGGATAGAATCAGTAACCTTTCTGATGTTGTGAACGAAGGTATACTTGAAAAGTTACCCTTGGTAGACCAAGTAAGGATCAGCATCTTGTCCGGTCGTTAGAAACACAGATGGGCCAAAATTTGATCATTAGTGATGGATGAAATATTCTACAACTTTTTTTTGGTAAATTAGATGTCAAATGTGCTTCTTAAGATCAATGTCAATCTGGGTGGTCTAAATTCTTTGTTGGTCGTTCAGTCGCTAACAACAGTAGTATTAGAACGCATTGTATCTATGAATTTGCTTTTATAGATAAAGTATAACCCACTGTATCAACATGAGACACTTCAATATTCAAAAATTTAAGTGTCCTTCTTCAATACATTCATCTTGCAAAACATTACAAGACTTCTTATATTTAGGCATCAAGAATTCAACAAAATTTTTACAAATTCTAATCTTCTATAATCAAGTGTCCTGATTCACCATTGGGGGAAACAATCTGTACCACCACATGAAGTCACTATACGTATTCACTATCAGCATTGATTCAACCTACGAATACTGATGGTCAAAATTCGGATAGAATCAGTAACCTTCCTGATGTTGTGAACGAAGGTATACTTGAAAAGTTACCCTTGTAGACCAAGTAAGGATCAGCTCTTGTCCGGTCGTTAGAAACACAGATGGGCCAAAATTCGATCATTAGTGATGGATGAATATTCTACAACTTTTTTTTTTAATTAGGTGTCAAATTGCTTCTTAAGATCAATGTCAATCTGGGTGGTCTAAATTCTTTGTTGGTCGTTCAGATCGCTAACAGCAGTAGTATTAGAACGCATTGTATCTACGATGAATTTGCTTTTATTAGATAAAGTATAACCCACTGTATCAACATGAGACACTTCAATATTCAAAATTTAAGTGTCCTTCTTCAATACATTCATCTTGCAAAACATTACAGACTTCTTGAATATATTAAATGGCATACAAGAATTCAACAAAATTTTACAAATTCTAATCTTCTATAATCAAGTGTCCTGATTCACCAGTTGGGGAAACAATTTGTACCACTCTGCATTGCGCGGTAAGTACGGCTCAATATAAGCTGTAACTGAGGGCTCATGCCAACGTCGCCACATCAGATTCATGATTGGGACTGGACAATTTTCGACTGTTTGGAGTCTAATGAAAGGACTGCCCAGCGACACATGCAATACAGACCTCTGCTGTTGACGACCTAACCCCCGATCATCACGTAGCGGCACTGCGACCAACCCAGCCTTACCATCGTATGCTTTTGAGAAACTGATAAGCGCAATGTGGTATACAGTGCACAAGATGACACCAAGATCTAGAATTTCAATCCAGTATTGCGGTGGTGCAAATGTGTCTTCAAACCAATTCAGTCGACGGTACTGTCTATCGTACCAAACTCGTTCACATTGATTTAACCACCAATCTCTTCTATCCTCCAGCTCATCCAAGCATGCACGTCTAACCTGTTTCCATAGGCCTTCATCGTTGTACACGACATCAGCAATAGCTCAAACCCACATTTCCATCACCCACTATCTCCCTGTAACCTATAATAATTACCTAATTGCTGATCGAGGTCACTCCAATACGGCGAGTATTTCCAGGGGCTTCAGTATGTCGAATATGGTGCATGTTGTTGAGGTGGATTGTGTTGCATTGTCGGTCCTTCTCCAGTTTGACTCATTCGCTCAGATGGCCAACACTGTGATTGACTGTGTTGCATTGACGCCCACGATCACTTGCACTTTCAGGTGCTGTCGGGCGTCGCTGAGACTACGAACGTCGTACGGCCGGGCCACGTTTCCAAGACCTAAATGCTCGTGCTCGGACTTGTCCCTAGTGTTTGGCCTCTTCTTTTTTTTGGTAGTGGCCTACCCTTAGGCACCTTCACCTCTGGTGGCTGTAAACCAGTGTGATCATCCTCGGGCTCCCATATTGGCTTCCACGCGTTGAACGCTTGTTCGATCGTCGTTGGATCATACCGCTGAGACAGATCATCATACCATAAACCTACACATGAGATTTGTTCCTCTGTGCTATACGACTCATCGTATGTTTGGCGTTGTGCTTCAAATTCTTGTTGTGCGTCATATCTGAGTGTTCGCCAGAAGATATGCACTTCTTCAACTGGTATATTCAGACCGGCTTGAATGTACTGAAACATACGAAACGCGCACGGTAATCCCATGTCGAAGTAAACGCACAAACATCTTCGTACGATGTTATGTGGTCAATATCGCAACGGCCGTTTCTCAGCTGATCCTGGAGTATTTCCAAACATTTGAGGCTCACTTGATTGACCAGAAAAAAATGGGACTTGCTGGTCTTCCGAAACCCTTCTGTCAATGGAGAACTCGAAGTCTTGTTTAATGTGGAAATGTTGCCCTTCGACGAATCTATGTATGCTGTCGAAGCATGTGTCTAGAGATCCGGTGGATGTATGAAGCCAACACTTTAGAGCTGAGTGGGCGCTCTCCGCCCTATAGATTGGAAGTCAATTAGTAGCAGATAAATGGGAAACATACCAATACAAACAACAGAACATGTTGACAATTGAAGTTAAGCTAACCTGTTGGTAGATGTGTTGCCGAAATGCATGAATCTCTTAACCCATACCTCACAAAATTTCTCACGCTGACATAGCCATGTGTTGTTCAAGTACACAACGAAAGGATTGTTGGCGCCGTAAGAGTGTACTAATTTTCTGTACTGTTCATCGTACATCGCAATAGTTGAGGCGTAAACTAGTCGCTTCCACCGGTGCACTACTGAATCGACTCTCTCACGCTCAACATGCATTATCTTGAGCGCATTGGCAGCCACGTTCTTGCATATATGCCAACGACATAGAAGATGTGGTACAGAAGGATATACCACTGAAAGTGCTTTCACTAGCTCCTTTTCATTGTCAATGACAAACACATTTGGAGGATAGATCAACACCTTCTTCAGCTGATTAAGCATCCATGTGTATGCAGACTCATCCTCTCTGACCGCAAAACAGAACGCTATACAGAAGTTCTTGCCACACTACGTGACTCCGATGAACTCCACTAGAGGCACCTTGTACATGTTCGTCTTGTAAGTGCTATCAATGAGCACTACATAAGGAAACATCTTAACGTGCGTCAGCGAAAAAGGGTGCGCAAACAAGACAAGACCCAGCCTAGATGGATTCCCTGCGAAATGGACATTTAATTAGAACAAACATTTAAAGTGATTAACATACAAATAAACCAACACTAAACAGATGTGCCGACACTTACTTGCATCTTTCTCGGACCACCAACTATAATTACGTTCATCTAGCGAGTGCATGAAGGACGCTACATCTGTACGTCCGCCACGATCTTCTTTTCTGAATTTTGAAACTAGGTTATGAATCGATGTCTTGTCTGCAGTACTTTCAGGGTTCTTGTCATGCAATGGGCCCACATCTGCCTAGGCGCAACACCACTCCTGTACAAACTTTTCATGCTTGCCCTTTGATAAGTGTCCAAATGAGCATGTTTTATAGGTGTATTTCATATATAATTTTAGCACTTTTCTTGCTCATTTCTCCACTTCGGTTAGTTTTCCTCTAGTTTATGTTTTATTGTTTATCTCACAAATTTATTGGTTTAACATGAGGAAAACCAAGCTGGGAGTAAAGTAGACGAGGAGACGAATGCATAGACGCAAACGACTCAGAAAACGGGGTCCAAACGAAGAATCTAGAGCCGGTCAAAGTTTAAGGAAAATAGGTCACGGTCATACTTGTGACCGCCTAAGGAACCGCCTAGCTAGAGGCGGTCAAGCTTACAACCGCCTAAGGAACCGCCTGGATTGGGGCGGACTCCAGGGCGGACACACACAACCGCCTAGCTAACCGCCTAGCTAGAGGCGGACGTGACAAAGGAAACCGCCTGTATTGAGGCGGTTGTTCAGGCGGACACACATAAAACCGCCTAGTATGGGGCGGTTGCTTAGGCGGACGTGACTAAAAACTCAACGCGCCAGTTTTCTTCTTCGTGTCGACTTCGCCCGTCGACTTGTTTCTGCCATATCCATCTACTTCGCCCGTCGACACCTTATTTTCCTCACGCGTCATCAGCTCTGTCCCCTGCAATTAATGAGCAATCAATGCTCTTCCACCTCTGTCTGCAGTCTTCTTCTTCTCTCCTCTCCTCTATAAAAAGCCACTGCTACTTCAATCAAATACTACGTTCCACCCCCAAACTCAACACTCAAAATCTCTCATTCCATTTACAGAAATCCTACGTACTCGCTCCACTCTTCTTCCCTCTTCATTTCTCCATACACATCCACACCTCCGTATTATTATTACGTCCAACCTCTGTCTGACTTATTACCAGTTAATATGTCAGGCTAAGGAGGATTTACTCCGGGTGAAGGTTTAATTATGTATTTGTATTAATTATGCAATATTTCTACCGGTTAAAATAAATTCAGTTTGTTACGATTAAAGTTTTGTTTCTCTCCCTTTTTAATAAATTTCATCGATTTATTAAAAAGCCTTACTAAATCTGTTTTTAATCTGATCGGTGACGAACAGACAGGTTAATTAAGCCGTAAAACTGTAGGAACTTATTTTCATCGTTTAAGTTAATACAAGTTGCAAGAATAAAATTCCTCACACTCCTCTGCCGTTTACACGCATTTTGCTTGAGTTTTCATCGGACCTTGCATTTTCAGGTAAACGAGTTCTTATGAGTTTTCATCGGACCTTAAGATAATAACAGGAATCTTGCCAAATTATTTTATTAAACCGGTAGAGATAGCACAATTAATCATCATATTAACCTGAACCCGAGTTCCGTTTAATTTAACTTCATTCACTAAATTAATCTGTTATTTACTTTTCAGAAACAAGTCAATTAATCCCCCTCTTGTGACACGCTTAGGTACTACTTATTTCACTATAAGTCCCACGGTTCGATAATCCGGTCGCTTACACTTTTCTATACTACCACGACCGGGATTTGTTTGCAGCCCGACGTTTATTTGAGTTTTAATTTCTTTTTCTCTTATTTTTACACCAGTTTAACCACTCACGATTACACGTTTGCAAAATGGCGCCGTTGCCGTTGGGGACTTGATTTAATCTAGTCCCTAAGCCCGGTTAATTCACCTGTTATATTATAACAATCTGTTATATTAATTGGACACCTGACTTGGACATCTGACTACGGACATCTGACTTCTGACATCTAATTACTAACTCTTTATTATTATTGTCATTTAATTTCCATTGTCCTTAACATTTAATTTCCATTGTCCTTAACATTTAATTTCCATTGTCCTTCAATTTCCAGTATACTAACTTATAATTTCCAGTATACTACTACTACTACTTTAATTTCCTGTCATTTCTTTCCATTGTCATTTCAATTTTCTGTCATTTCTTTCCATTGTCTCTAACTACTACTTAAATTTCTGTCAACTAATTCCTACATTTTTATTTATTCTAACACATAACAGTTTCTTTTCTCTGTTTTGAGTGGTGAATGCCTTTTACCAGGTCAAACAGCCTCCCAGAAAATATTAATAATCACACGGTTGGTTACATTCCAGAGATCGAGAGAACCTTTCTGCGCACTCTAAGGCAGAGACGTACTCAACAAAACATTACCACCACAGTGATAGAATCTGACCCGGAAGCTACATGGCATCTACACCACAGCGACAGTTCGAAATATCAACAGGCCGTCTAACCAAGGACAACAGCCTGCTATCATCCTTCCTCACCTTAGCCCATCCGAATACGATGAGTGGCAGAAGCTGAAGCCATATCATCAAATCAGATGTGTGAAAGAGTTGGGCATGTTTGATGGCACCAGTCCACGAAGCCCTGTTACATGTTACAAAATTCTTGCAACATGCCAATAGTCTTACTCGACCGACGCAGTACTCCATATGCAAGATTGTCATTATTCCCTCACAGCCTGACGGGAAGTGCGAGCAAGTGGTATCATAGCCTACACCAAGTACCATTGGTACCTGGGATGACATGGCCACCAAGTTCTACGACAAATTCCTACCCCCGAGCCGAACATTGGAGATGATTGCTGAAATCTATAATTTCAAGCAACCTGGGTCGGAAAATATTTGTGAAACTTGGGATCGTTTCAAAGGACTACTACTTACTTGTCCTCACCATGGTCTGACGAAAGAACAAGTATCACAATTGTTCTACAAAGGCTTGATCGGTCCGTGCAGAACAATGGTACTGTCCTCGTTAGGGGCCGATATTCTGAAAAAGCCAGGAGCACAATTCCTGAATAGCATGGAGTCTCTCTGTGAAGAAATCAGAGACTGGGCCTCCGGTGGATCAAGGAGCGGTACTCCAGGTTTATACATGTTGGGGAAAGTGATAACAAGTTCGATCAATTGATGAAAAGCCATGAGCAACTCATGGAAAGCAATGCTCAGCAGGCAACAAAAGTCAGTACTCTGCAAAAAGTGGTTGAGCAGATGGCTATGAATTCCTACCCCCAGCAAGCTAAGTCGATGATTTCCCGATCATCTACAACCCCTCCAGGCTATGCACCTTTGTCCCAATCATCTCCTGTTATTTCTTGTACGCAGTGTGGTGGGCCTCATGACTACGAACAATGCCCCCAGCTACAAGAATTAAAAGCAGCAGAGGAGGCAAACTATCTCACCAACAATTCCGGATACAGACAACCTTGGCAACGTAACATGCAATCCAACCTTCGCTACTCAAACACAGAAAATATCCAAAACCCACATACCCTACAAACATCCCAAAATTACAGACCTCAGTCCAACTTCCAAGGAGGCCAAAGGCAATATCAACAACAGCCTTATGGCAATGAAGCTTCTTCGAGTCGACCGACTCAACCTCCTTCGAATCCTGAGTCTGATATGTCTCAAATGCAAGAGATGTTTAAAGCTATGATGGGTAAATCCCGAGATACGCAAGAAGAGGTCGCAGCTCTGCGCAAAGACCAAAAAGCCCTACAATCTCAGATTCAACAGTTACTCACCCAACAAAGACCACCTGGTCAATTCCCTTCACAGACTAACCCCAATCCAAAGGAACAAGCAAATTCAATCCTTATAGACGAAGGCACATTCCAATCAACAAACTTGTGTGCAGTCTCCTTAAGGAGTGGACGGGAACTTGTCACCAGAAAAGGAAAAGAAAAAGAAAATCATGAAGAGGCCTACATCAATGACGAAGACACAACCAATCCAGCCTCACCTCCCTCAGAAATCCAAGTTCCTACTCCTGCAACTCCACCTCCATCTCGAGTTACCATCGACATCCCTACTTCCACTCATAAAAACAGTGAACTTCCGTTTCCCAACAGAATGAAAAAGAAACACCTAGATGAGCAGTTCTCCAAATTCTTGAGTATTTTCAAGAAACTGACCCTCGACATACCTCTTATTGATGCTTTGCAAGAGATGCCTAACTACGCCAAATTTCTTAAGGATCTCTTGACAAAGAAGAAAAAGAAACCTGGAAAAGAAACAGTGCACCTCACGGAGGAATGCTCTGCGGCCCTTCTTCGAGCACTCCCTCCAAACAAACAGATCCGGGAAATCCCGTAATCCCGTGTTTTATTGGTGGGGTAGACTGTGGAAGTGGTCTATGCGACCTAGGAGCCAGCATTAATATCATGCCCTACGCCACCTTCTTGAAAGTAAAAGGAGGAGAAATGCTACCGGTTCCTTTCAAACTCCAACTAGCAGACAGATCAGAGATCAAGCCCATGGGCATAGTCCGGGATCTGGTAGTTGGAGTGTCTCGCTTTATCTTTCTAGCTGACTTCATCATTCTAGAAATGGATGACGATGTTGAGGTTCCCCTGATTCTAGGTCGACCGTTTCTAAGTACTGCCAAAGCCATCATTGACGTCCACGACGGGAAAATTACTCTACGGTACGAGGACGAAACGATCGAATTCGACATGCAGAAAATGATGAAGAAGAGTTCTAACTTTTCTCCTCATGCTAAGACAGTGGGATTAACAGATGATGAGGAGGAGGAAGGCGATTTTTCTACAGATGAGGACATGTATTCCCTATCTTCCATCCTGAAAGCTAAAACTGAATCGCTAGAGCAAGTATTACTTACTTCTCTAGAAGAAAAGGTGGAGGATCCAGAAGTTAACGCCATGCTGGCGTATGTAGAAAAAGGAAAGAGTGGTTATCAAGCCTACCGGCCACCAATCGAAATACTTGACAGAAAACCTCAAAAATCAATTCCGTCAATAGAACAACCACCAGAGCTCGAGCTTAAAGAGCTACCTTTTAAACTCAAGTATGCTTTCTTAGCTGAAGATGACCATTTACCAGTCATTATTTCCTCTTCTCTGAATTCCGGGGAGGAAACAAGGTTACTTGAGATTTTAAAGAAGCACAAGACAGCAATCGGGTGGACTATTGCTGATATCAAAGGAATTGATCCCTCCTATTGCACGCACCACATCTATATGGAGGAAAACTACAAGCCTATCAGGCAACCTCAACGTCGGCTAAACCCTAACCTCAAAGAGGTAGTTCGAAAGGAAGTTCTGAAACTCCTTGACGCGAACATCATTTATCCAATTTCTGACAGTCCATGGGTCAGTCCTGTTCAAGTTGTCCCGAAGAAGGGGGGCATCGAAGCTGTTATTAATGATAAGGGAGAGGCTATCCCTCAAAGAAAGATCACAGGTTGGCGCATGTGTATCGACTATCGGCGCTTAAACTTGGCAACCAGGAAGGATCATTTCCCTCTCCCCTTTATCGATCAGATGTTGGAGCGACTAGCAGGGCAAGAGTACTACTGCTTTTTAGATGGGTTCTCAGGGTATTTCCAAATACCAATCGCACCAGAGGACCAGGATAAGACAACCTTCACTTGTCCATACGGTACCTTTGCATACAGACGAATGCCTTTCGGCCTATGCAACGCCCCTGCTACCTTCCAGAGATGCATGCAAGCAATATTTGCCGATTTCATCGAACAGAGCATAGAGGTCTTTATGGATGACTTCTCTGTCTATGGCTCTAGTTTCGATAAACGCTTGGCACAACTTGATTTGATTCTTGGACGGTGTGAGGATACAAATCTCGTTTTAAACTGGGAGAAATGTCATTTATGGTCAAGGACGGGATTGTCCTTGGACATAAAATATCGGCAGAAGGAATAGAGGTGGATAAGGCCAAGGTAGAGGTTATCGAGAAATTACCGGCACCAACTACTGTTAAAGACATACGAGCATTTCTAGGGCATGCAGGATTTTATCGGCGGTTTATACAAGACTTCTCAAAAATCAGCAAACCATTGACCGACCTGCTACAGAAAGATGCCCCGTTCATTTCGACGAAAGGTGTTCAGCTGCTTTCCAAGCTATAACACAAAAATTGGTGTCAGCACCTGTTGTCATACCACCTGATTGGTCTCTTTCCGTTTGAGATCATGTGTGATGCAAGTGACTACGCCGTGGGGGCAGCTCTATGCCAGAAAAAAGAGAAATTTTGAGAGTGATTGCTTATGCCAGCAGGACACTTAACGACGCCAGAAGAACTACGACCACAAAAAAAGAGCTTCTGGCTATAGTTTTCTCCCTTGATAAGTTCAGGTCGTACTTATGGGGAAGCAAAGTCATCGTGCACACAGACCACTCCGCTCTCAAATATCTATTTGCAAAACAAGAAGCCAAGCCTTGCTTATTGCGCTGGATTCTTCTACTTCAAGAGTTTGACATCGAAGTCAAAGACAAAAGCGGAAAATTAAATGTCGTCGCTGACCATCTCTCCAGATTGGTAACTCCTACGGATAGTGTGCCTATCAACAAATTCTTCCCCGATGAGACTGTCTTTTCAATCACCAAAGTACAAGAGCCATGGTATGCGGACCTGGCCAATTATTTAGTCTCCGGAACAGTACCCTATGATCTATCTTACTCCCAGAAGAAGAAATTTCTTTCTGACTCAAAGCATTATTTCTGGGAAGATCCGTATTTGTTCCGAGTTTGTGCTGATGGGTTGATTCGCCGATGTCTCCCGGAAGATGAGGTTTCAAGCGTCATACATTTTTGTCACTCACGGGAAGCCGGAGGTCACCATGGACCCACAAGGACCGCTGCTAAGATCCTGGCCTCAGGATTTTATTGGCCGCCCTTCATAAAGATGTGTACCAATTCTGCAAACAATGTGATAATTGTCAGAAAATGGGTAACACATCCAGGAGACATGAATGCCACAACAGGGGATACTAGAAGTGGAGCTCTTTGATTGTTGGGGCATCGATTTTATGGACCGTTCCCTTCCTCACAGGGCCACCAATATGTTTTAGTGGCAGTGGATTACGTGTCGAAATGGGTAGAAGCCATACCCTGTCATCATGCTGATGCAAAGACAGTAACCAGATTCCTTAAGAAGCACATCTTTACGCGTTTTGGCGTGCCTAGAATATTATCAGTGACGGAGGATCTCACTTCTGCAACCGTTCATTGAAGCGCTTATGGGTAAGTACGGGTACGTCATAAGGTAGCTCTACCTTATCACCCCCAGACAAACGGCCAAGCAGAAGTTTCGAACCGTGAGTTAAAATGGATTCTCCAGAAAACGGTTAACTCATCACGAAAGGATTGGGCACTTAAGTTAGATGATGCGCTTTGGGCTTACCGTACCGCATTCAAGACTCCCATCAGGATGTCTCCTTTTAAGCTTGTTTAGGGAAATCTTGTCACCTGCCTGTAGAGCTGGAACATAAGGCATATTGGCACTCAAGGCCCTAAACTTCGATCTAGAAACCGCAGGAGAAAAACGGAAGTTTCAACTCTCTGAACTCGAGGAGTTAAGAGATCAGGCATACCGAAGTGCGACAATATACAAGGAACGCACCAAGAAACATCATGACCAAATGATCCACCAACGCGACTTTAAGGTTGGCGACGGGGTGCTGCTTATAATTCCAGATTGAGAATATTTCCTGGAAAACTCAAGTCTCACTGGACTGGCCCATTCCAAGTTGTTGGAACCACTCCTTTGGTGTTTACGAACTCCAGAATCAAAAAGGAGAATGCTTCAAAGTCAATGGATCCCGTCTAAAAAGGTATGCCGGAATTCTTGAAAATAATAATGCTCTGTTCACCATTTTTCTTACAGGAATACGAGGAAGCCTCCACCCAAAGGAACAACAGACAACACCTCTACCTCATAAGTTTACAAAAGTGTACAAACTTCTTAACCCAGCAGTTCAGATACCTCGCCCTCAAACTCTTCTCCAACCTAAAGCTTGGTCAAATACGTCTAGCTAGAGACGTTAAACCCGGGCAGCTGGTGGGAGGCAACCCACTATCTATCTTATGTCTTTCCTTTAATTTAATGTTGTTTCCTTTTGTACTATATTTCCCTTTATTATGTTATAATAAAATGCAGGTATTACTTGAGTTCTTCTGGCTGTGTAGAATATTCTTTACAGGTTCATTTCATGACATTCCACAGCTGCACTCAAGTGTGGGGGAACCCCTTTACCAACTAGCAAAAATAATCTCAGGGAGTAAGTACCATTTCTTTAATTATGCTTTTATTTAAATAAAAACTGCAGAGGAGTGTTTATGTGCTTAAATGTTTATTTGTGACCTTTGTGTTATCTCTATTTTATCTACTTACCGAAAAGGTCTTCTGAAACCTTCCCTTGTTTTTTCTGGTGAACAATGAGGACATTGTTCAATCTAAGTGTGGGGGAGTGTGCCCTTTTCGGTGACATTTTGTGCTTAAATGTTTAATCTCTCTGCTTATCTTGCGTTTGTCCAATTCAATATCGTGACCCTTTATATGTGGGCTGTTCTCTTTAAAAACAAATACTATTATGAATTGTGGGATAAATGGTAAAAATTTTAACATTTTTCATTTGATTACTTTTGAGGAGCATTTTTCTTATGCGGTGTGACCAAATAATCTGCAAATGGGTGGATTTTATTGCTCAGGGTTTCTTTCTGTCTTCTCTCTTAGGGATTGCTAAGGGGTGCTTCTCTGTTAAAAAAAAAGAGAAGAAAAGGAAAAGAAAAATAAGGGACTTGTGAGACACCATTGGTAACCAACAAAAGAGAGTTGAGTGTTCTTGAATACAAAGGCGTGATGCCTACATTTTCTCATCCCTTATGCAAAAGTGAAGCAAATGCATAAATCTTTTCTTCCTTTTGTTTTCTCCTCAATGCCCATTCTTGAGAGAAGTTGGCCATGGTAAAAGTTCTCGGAGTCACCTAAACAAAAGAAACATTGAAGTACCTTAGATCATACCCCGAAACTCTGTATTTTGTTTTTACCCTGAGCACACCTATGCTACCAGCAGATAATTTTTCACACTCCTCAATAAGTTATAAAGATCATGAATTGTTCACCTCTTTATCCTACCCTTCATAATAATATTTGTTAGTATTGAGCATTTCCTACTTACTTGGGTACGTGGTTTTGCTTGAGGACAAGCAAAAAGATAAGTGGGGGTGTGATAAGTGTCAAATGAGCATGTTTTATAGGTGTATTCATATATAATTTTAGCACTTTTCTTGCTCATTTCTCCACTTCGGTTAGTTTTCCTCTAGTTTATGTTTTATTGTTTTATTCACAAATTTATTGGTTTAACATGAGGAAAACCAAGCTGGGAGTAAGTAGACGAGGAGACAACGTATAGACGCAAACTCTACTCAGAAAACGGGGTCCACAACGAAGAATTATCTAGCCGGTCCAAAGTTTGAAGGAAAATAGGTTCACGTCATACTTGTGACCGCCTAAGAAACCGCCTAGCTAGAGGGCGTCGAGCTTACAACCAACCGCCTAAGGAACCGCCTGGATTGGGGCGGACTCCAGGGCGGACAAACAACCGCCTCTGAGGTGACGGACAAAGAAACCGCCTGTATTGAGGCGGTTGTTCAGGCGGACACACATAAAGAACCGCCTAGTATGGGACGGTTGCTTAGGCGGACGTGACTAAAAACTCAACGCGCCAGTTTTCTTCTTCCGTCGACTTCGCCCGTCGACTTGTTTCTCTGCCATATCCATCTACTTCGCCCGTCGACACCTTATTTTCCTCACCGTCTTCAGCTCTGTCCCCTGCAATAATGCATCAATGCTCTTCCACCTCTGTCTGATCGTTCTTCTTATTCCTCTCCTCTAAAAAGCCACTGCTACTTCAATCAAATACATACGTTCCACCCCAAACTCAACACTCAAAATCTCTCATTCCATTTACAGAAATCCTACGTACTCGCTCCACTCTTCTTCCTCTTCATTTCTCCATACATCATTCACACCTCCGTATTATTATTACGTCCACCTCTGTCTGACTTATTACCAGTTAATATGTCAGGCTAAGGAGGATTTATTCCGGGTGAAGGTGTTAATTATGTATTTGTATTAATTATGCAATATTTCTACCGGTTAAAATAAATTCAGTTTGTTACGATTAAAGTTTTGTTTCTCTCCCTTTTTAATAAATTTCATCGATTTATTAAAAGCCTACTAATCTGTTTTAGTCTGATCGGTGACGAACAGACAGGTTAAAAGCCGTAGTAGGAACTTATTTCATCGTTTAAGTTAATACAAGTTGCAGAATAAAATTTCTCACACTCCTCTGCCGTTTACAACGCATTTTGCTTGAGTTTTCATCGGACCTTGCATTTTCAGGTAAACGAGTTCTTATGAGTTTTCATCGGACCTTAAGATAATAACAGGAATCTTGCCAAATTATTTTATTAAACCGGTAGAGATAGCACAATTAATCATATCATATTAACCTGAACCCGGAGTTCCGTTTAATTTAACTTCAATTCACTAATTAATCTGTTATTTATTTTCAGAAACAAGTCATTAATCCCCCTCTTGTGACACGCTTAGGTACTACTTATTTCACTATAAGTCCCACGGTTCGATAATCCGGTCGCTTACACTTTTCTATACTATCACGACCGGGATTTGTTTGCAGCCCGACGTTTAATTTGAGTTTTAATTTCTTTTCTCTTATTTTTACACTAGTTTAACCACTCACGATTACACGTTTGCACCCTTTCGTCGACACTAAAGCGAGGCCGGACGAAGTGAGATTGTGGGTTACTAGCTAACGCGTGGTTGTGCGTCGGGACCATCACCAAGATAGACCAGCCCGTCTGCCCCCCACCCCTGATGCTTAGGCGGAACGGGCAGTTGCATTTCTTCGTGGCACGCCGTGGCCTTTGACTAGATGATGATGATTCTCCTGTGCTAACCCGTGGCCTATGCTTGCCATACCTCTCACACGTTAGTATTACTTCACCGTCGTCTCTCTTAGTCTGTCTGATAAGATAAATATTATTTTCCTGTCCGGTGCGAAGCGCATAACCTACCGCCTCCTCTTTATCACCATAGATCGTGCTACTATTAAATACATCTTTCTACGTTCGCTTCCTCGAATTCATCATCGTTATCACCCTACGCAGAAAAACGTCATTCTTCACAAAGTGATACTCGTAAACCCTAATACTACATACTTTAGAGTAAATCACACATAAGACATGAAAATAAAACAAACTATACATCGTAAAGTACACGAAAAGACAAACGCAACGGTGCAAACGGATTGAAAAACGGAGCAATAACGAAGAAGATACAGCGATTTGAAAAACGAGCACCGCGTAGCGTAGACACCGACATAAAGACGCCGGCGCCGGCGTCCGCAGCAAAGGAGGCGCAGGCGCGCGTTGAAACGGGTGGGCGCGGCGCGCGGGTGCCAGGGTGGGGCGGGCGCGGGGGAGGCTGGGTGCGCGCTGGCGCGCGCGAGACTCAGTGGGCGCAGGCGCGCCATATCCGGGTGGGCACGCCGTCTTTTCTTGCTTTTTTCGTTCAGTTTTGTATATATTCTAGCTACTTTTATACATAAATTGCTAAAATAACAACAAAAGTACCTCAGAATGAGCTCCTCGTGAGTACTCCTCGCTCCTAACATCATCTGCATACTCGTCTTGCATTTCTGGAACACCACCTTCAGCATTTCCTCCATCTTTTTTACTTTTCTTACGAACAGTTTTTTTCTTCAAACTTCCGAAAGAAACCATTTCCTCTCTTTATCTCTTCTAACTTTAGGATTTCTGAATTTGAATATGATTTCATATCATATTCACCTCCTTTATATAATGAAATTGGGGTCACCTTGTAATATATCATAAATTATGGGTAAATATAATAATTTTTAAAAATTATTATACTAGGAACAAAATAGTCTTTTTCCGACTGAGCGAAGTGAAAACCCGACTGAGCGTAGTGACCCTCTTATTAATTACACTATACTTTATTCTACTATACAGTTTATGTATTTTTGAAAAGGTACAGTTTATGTATTTAGAACGTCATCGATGCTTCAATTTAATTATATGTAAGAGGCATTGTATATGTACATGTGTTACGGACCAAAAGAATTCGTTCTTTCTCGTCTACCAAACTGGAAGGGGAAGGGAAGCTATAACTTACTAGCTCGTGGCCAGTGATTCAAACTATCATCAGAAGAGTATGGTTCATCTCAAATCTTAGATATTTATCTAGTAAGGTTACACGTGTTTTAATTAGAATCCGGTTGGTTCTACATCATGATGATGCATTTTTGTGATGCCATTTCGTAGAACATAAACATTATAGTGATGATGCATGAATAGTGAAACCTCTGAACTAAAACGCAATCTAATTTCATTCATTTTACAGGGGACTGTATCTAATTTTTTTTTTAGAAAGGGACTGTATCTATTTTTTTTTTTTGAAATGATGTGTATATATATAAATTGTAAAGGATACCAGAAGTGTTAGATACATAGATGCCCTATATATCTGATAACTAAAGAGGGGCATCACATCTTGGAAAGATGGATATACAATAGCTTCCCCAGAGATGAGCAAAACAGCATAGAGCTAGCAAAAATACATCTAAAATTATAGGCCCCTTAGGGTGAATAAAAGAAGAAAAGGTTTACAACAAACATATCTTTTAGGAGCAGAGGACCCTATCAAGCCAATATGAGTCTGTGGTGGCATTCCCCATCTTCGTCCAAATGATGGCTTTGATGGCAGCTTTGATGTCCAAAATAATGAGAGCGCAGTCCCTAGTTTGGCTGGTCATGGCACGCTTGCATCTTTCAATCCAGATATGGTAGACAACATTAGCAACCGCCGCTTTTTTGACGAGGTCAATGGACCGGTGTCTCTTACAGTAACGGTTGATCTAGGATGAGCAGTTGTGGAGGCTTCTTCGATTAGTGGGGATCCCTAACCAGTCACAGATGGTCCACCAAATCCTGTTAGAGTACCTGCAATGAAAAAAAATGGTTGCTTGTCTCTTGAGCACGCTCACAGAGCCAGCATCGGTTAGCAAGGCATATGCCCCACGATTGGAGCTTATCACAAGTTTTTAGTCTATTTTTCAGAGTAATCCACAGGATGAATTTAGCTTTGGGGATGGACCAAGTATTCCAACAGACATTGTACCAGGGGAAGGGCCGGGAAGGGGTTGAGACATCATGATAGAACAATCTGACCCTTGGACGAGTGGGGTAGGAGCTGAAAAGAGAAAAAGCATCATTGGGTGATCCACATTGAGCTATCCACCAGTCCCTTGCATGGAGGATAGCTTTCCAGTCCAAGGGTTGTTACCTTTGGAAGAGGTTGACCAGAAGCTAAGGTTAGTCAAGAAATTATTATGGATCCATTGAATCCACAGGCGCTCCGGGTTATGGGTTATGGCGGAGATAGTCTTGAGCATGAAACACATATTCCATTTATGGATGTCTTTAATTCCAAGACCACCATTTTTCTTTGTGTTCGTGACAGAGCTCCAAGCCACATAGGGGTAGAGTTTTTGTCTGCCTCTCCAGACCAAAGGTATGAGCAAGCAGTTGGTAATCCTTTTGATAACGTTCTTGGGAATGGAGATGCAAGAGGCCCAGAAACCCACAATACCAAAGAAGGTACTTTGGATTAGTGAGAGGCAGCCCGCAAAGGAGAGGGATTTACTTCCCCATGATGTGATTGTTTTATGGATGCTATCCAAAAGAGGATTGAAGTCAATAGCTTTAGGTTTCCTAGCAGTGATAGGAATGCCTAGATAGCGAAAGGGGAAGGTCCCTGGTTAAAGCCCGTAAGTTGGCTAATTGAGTTAGCAAGGGCCGGGCTCACTCCCCCAAGGAATAAGTCAGATTTAGAAGGGTTGAGCATTAGGCCAGATGCATCAGAGAAGCGGTTGACTTGATTAAGCATCCTGGAGATGGAAGTATTGTCCCCCTTACAGAATAAGAGAGCATCATCCGCAAAAAAGAGATGAGTAATCCGGAGGGGTCTGCATGAGGGATGGTAATGAAAACCAGGAGTACCATGAAGCTGGTCTAGGAGCCTAGAGAGCATGTCCATAACAAGCGCGAAAAGATAGGGAGACAGGGGTCTCCTTGGCGCAGCCCTCGCTCCCCTTTGAAGGAGACAGAGGGGGAGCCATTGATGTTGATTGCAAAGGAGGTGGTAGTGACACATTGCATAATCCAGTTACTAAACTCCATGGGGAAGTTGAGGAAGGATAGGGTGTCCTGGAGGAATTTTCAGTCCACAGTGTCAAAAGCTTTCCTAATGTCCATCTTCATCATGCAACGAGAGAAGATATTAGCTCTTTGGTAGTTTTTCATAAGGCAAGAGCAAAGTTGGATGTTATCAGAGATCAAACGGCCTTTAATGAAAGCCCCTTGACTGGGATTCACAATTGAGGGGAGGACACTCTTGAGCCTATCGGCAAGAATTTTGCTAATGCTTTTGTAAAGGGTATTGCAGCATGAGATAGGCTTGTAGTCCCCCGGGGATGAGGCATTATCTGATTTTGGGATGAGAGTGATGGGGTGGAATTAATCTGTTTGAGCAGTCTACCACTGTGGAAAAATCTTTTAATAGCATCGCAAACGTCCTCACCTATGAGGGCCCAAGCAGCTTTGAAAAATTTGGCCGTGTAACCATCCGGGCCCGGGGCTTTATCATCACCTATGGAGAAAAGGGCTGATTTGACTTCATCGTTCTGGACGGTCCTGATTAGGAGGGGCCAAGAGGCAGTATCAAGCGTTCTAGCATTATTCAAGTTAAGATCAACTAGGGAGTGAAGCAAGGTAGCTCTAGAGCCAAGAGACTGTCGAAAGTGGGCGACCAAACAGCTCTCAATGTCTGTAGGTGTATTGAGAACAGCACCCAGATCATTGGTAATCGACGCAATGTGGTCTTTATTCCTCCTTGCTTTAATGGCTCTATGGAAATATGAAGTATTGGAGTCCGCCAGCTTAAGCCAGCGGGATTTCGAGAGCTGACGAAGGAACAAAAGCTCATGGGAATCCCTTAGAAGAAGCTTGTGCCTCAGGGCATTTTCTTGGGAGATTAGAGTCATGTTCCAAGGATCAAGATCTAGACTTCTTTGGACCTCGCTGAGTTCATCTCTAATATTCTGCCCTTGTCCCCTAGGGTCCCAAATTCCGTTTTGTGGAGGGACGAGAGCCCCGACCTGAGATGGCACAGTTTTTGAACGATAGAGAAGAGACTACCTTGATTGGGAGTGTTCCACACCTCCTGAACGAGAGGGAGAAACGAGGGGTCTCTAGTCCAGAAGTTAAGGAATTTAAAAGACCTTCTACGAGGGGGAGGGCGGGAAGGGAAATAATCATAGGGCTGTGATCCGAGACTAGGGGAGGGAGAAAAGATGCAAAGCTAGTAGGATATGCTAGGATCCATGCCTCGCTAACTAAGACTCGATCAACTTTCCCTTGAATCCGGCTGTGGTCAAATTGGTTGTTCCACCAAGTAAAGAACCTACCGTAGAAGCGAAGGTCCTGTAACTCTGCCCTGGATACACAGTCAGCAAAGTCACGATAGTCTCTTGGCTGGGGGTTGCGACTGCTCAGCCTGTCTTGAGCATAAAGGATGTTATTGAAATCCCCGGCTACTACCCAAGGGCCTAGATTGCCCTGACTGAGGTTGATGATGTCCTCCCATAGATGGTCCTAAGGGAGGGGCTATTCCTCCCATAGACAAACGAAATGGTAAAATCAAGGGAGCCCGGGATAGAGGCCTTGCAAGAGAGGATTTGGTCAGTGCAATGGATGGGGGTGAGAGAAATTAGGGAGGGGTTAAAAGAACCCAGATGCGACCGCTATGGTTCATCTCGTAGTTGTGGACAAAGCTCCACGCGGGAAGAAGTGAGATATTAGAGCTTGGTGATTATTAAACGAAACATGGATTTCAAGAAGGCCAAACACACAAAGGTTATTGCTAGCCACAAATTTTTGGATTTCAAGGAGCTTGGGGCGGTCGTTGCAGCCCCTAACATTCCAAATTGCAATATTCATAGAGAAGAGGTGGGGGAGGGGTGGGGGCGAGGGGAGCAGTGCCCTTATCAAAAACAGCAAAGGAGTTAGTAAGCTGGAGTGAAAGATCCTCCGTGATTATCTTGGGAGCCTTAGAATAAGGACTCCTTCCATTAGGGGGGACCACCTGCCAAGCGTCTATAGAGTTGGGAAGCACAAGCTGAGAGAGGCAGACATCTACATACTGGGGGTAGAAGAAGGGCTGGTAACATCCGAAAAACCGGGGCCAAGTCTAGGGGAGTTCTGGGCTTGGGGGGGCAACTTTGGGGGGAGGCCGCCAGGCTGAGCGACGCCTGACTTCGCTAGGGGTTGAGCTAGGATGGGCTGGGATATCGACTTGAGAGCTGAACCCGAGGAGGCGGAGGGGAGGTCGTCTTAGGGATGGGAGCGTGCCCAGATCGAGAGGATCCAGGCCGGGTGATACTCGGACAGCGAGCTGAGGAGTGCCCGAGAAGGTTGCAAGAAGAGCATGTAATGGGCTCCCATTCATAGATCACATGCTAGGTCAGGGAGCCACTCGGGGCGCGGATCTCAATTTCTCTGACTAGATCGAGATTAAAGTCCACTTCGACAAGAACTCTAGCAAAAGAGATTTTAGATTTGGAGGCTGTAGATTGATCAGTATAGGGGAGAGCCTACTTTGGAACAGATCTTCCTAAGGCTAGATTGAGACCACAGACTAGTGTGGAGACCTGGAAGCCGGATCCATACGGGAATGCGGTTAAGATCTTTTGGGTTGAAGGAGAAATCCAGGGACCACTTTTTAAGCACGAGAGGAGAAGAATAAAGAAGCCAGGGGCCTTTGTCAAGCACTTGCTGAAGATCGTCCTCTTTATCAAATTTGAAGATGAACCATCCCTCATCATGGAGGAGAATCTGGGGGGTAGCTACAAAGCTCTAGGCTCTTTTAACAAACTCTTTGACAATGTGAAAGCTAAATTTTTCCCCCAAATATGACCAACAAGCGCATTTTTCCAGTAGTCAATTTCAGGTAACAGATCATCCTTCTCAATGGAGATATAAGGGCTATCAGAGTCTATGAGTTCATTATTATCTAATCGCAATGACATTCCACAATTCGACTTTTGTTTGGCCAGTAACATATCAAGAAATGAGGGGCTAGGATTTGTACCTGTCGCACTGGAGTGTGTTGCCTTACTTGGGAAGTTTGGTCGGGGAGTTCTTTTTGCCATCGCGATTTGGTAACCAGCAGGTCCTGGGGCCTTGGGCAGAGGGGGGAATTCTTTCTGCACAGCCTGTTCGGAGGAGTCTGGCTGATTGAGGTACGCTTGGAGGGCTAAATCAGCTGGAGGACCCGAGAGGTCAACGAACAAGTCTAGGGCCGGAGCCAGGGAGGGCTGCCCATTTGGGGCAATCTGGACACTCCCGTTAGGGTGAAATAATATTGTGAGTCGTTTGGGTGTTCTGCAGATCGGTCCACAGGATGGTCCTCCATTGCAGCACTAAAAGAAATTCCACCATCTGAGACACCATTTGGAAGCACAGTGGGGACCAATTCCTTCTCGGCCCGATCCCCATATGGGTCCTCACCAGAATCAGTTGACTGATTTAATTCAGTCAATTCCAATATTTGGTCCCCAACAGAAGTAACCGGTTGGGACAGGGCGTGGAGGGAGTTAGGTTGAACCTCCAGGGCGCCACTGTTGCGCGCAGATCCACCCTCCTCCAACCTGTCTTTGCCGATGCCAACTGCCAAAGCGTGAAAAACAGACACGGGAGCACCAGTGGGCACATAAGTGCCATTAGTCTCAGGCGAACACAAATGAGGGGCGCCACCAACTGACGCAGAGGAGGGCAGAGGCGCAGGCGCACCACCTTCTGTCATGGAAGAAGGAATCGCCTCCACACCGGGAACCAGCGACGCGGACGGAGCTTCAGAGGCCGGGGAGGGAGGCTGAGTACCAGTGCTGGGCGAGGAGATGGAAGGCGGGTCTGGAGGCCGGTGGGCACCACACCCAACAGAGGCGTCGCTACCAAACGCGACCAACAGAGGAGCAACAACGGGGGAGAGGGGGCGGAGGAATACCAACTGCAGTCGCCGGAGCACCTTCTGCAGACGCCAGAGCAACACCTGGAGAGGAGACAGACGGGGTGGCGTGGGTGGAAGGTCTCTTGCGCCCCATCAAAACCGAAGCAGCTGGGGACAGAGAGGGAAGCAGCACCAATCGGGGAGCCTAGCCTCCTGGCGGCACGACTGTATCTAATTTGAATACGGATGAATGGCACTAAATACCATTAGATATATCAATTTAAAATTACATCATGTGTTAACTACTTCTGGCTTCTGTTTTATATGAAAGTAATTGAGAATTTGACAACATCTGCGCTTCTTCGTCTTTACATGGATTCTACAAGGTTCTATGTTCTACTCCAATAATATATTTCCACAAATAAAATAGTTGCAAAACAGTCAAACTAAAAGAGTCACAAAACAACAATCTCGAACAAAGTCATGATAGTTTATAACCTTCTATTCATTCTATTTAGAACAAATTTTAAATAGAATAATACAAATCTAAACAGAAAGTAAAACCCAAATCTTATCATGTGAGATCACAGTGTACGTCTTGTTGCCATCCTTAAGATGTCCGTGGCTACTTGTCATAGGATGATACAAGTAGAATATGGGTAAGTTACGATACTCAATTTAAATTAATAGTATGAATTTGGCCCAGTACGTACGATATATATAATGAAGGATGTCAACCGGAGAATTATATGGAAGCCAACTTGATTTGACAATTTATGTCCTGATCGATAGTTAATCTCTAGTGCTTGTGAATGACTCTACTTACTCCCTATATTAGCTCTTTTCTTGCTAGTGTTTAATTAACGGTTTAAATGCGATAAGCTCAAAGATTCCTTAGCATGCATTTGAATATGTTAGAAATTACTACATCCGTCCAATTTTGACTTTTTGGCATGTTTTCCGTTTCAATATTAAATATATAAGATAAAATAATTTTATAAAACAAATTTCTATAATATATAATTTTTAGATAAAGATTTTATTACAAAATTTAGATTTGTAAAATTATGTTATCTTGTTAAATATTGAATCCGCATGCCCAAATAGTTTAGGAACAGAGAGAGTAATAATACTCGATCAAATTGAAGTAAACTAGTGACTCTGTTGACATTTTACTCAACTGAATTATTCATCCGAAGTACCGCAAGCTAAACATGTGATTTATGAAGCATCAAACTTATTTAACGGGTAATTAATTGATAACTGTTTATGGAGTTTTGAAAGTTTCTGAATATGAAATGAGAGAGAGAGTTATATATATACTAGAAGCTACAATCAAAAGAGATGTAAAAGTTGAGACATCAGTCTATATATTCATTCTTTCACCATATTATTATGAAAACGAGCTTTTTATATGTCACAGACATCAATTGTCATATCAGTTTTTTAAATTTTTCTTACCAATTTGTTCTCTCCATTTTTTCTAGCTTCAGCAGACAATGATATCAGCTACAAAATCATCTTTGTAAAAGAATGAGATGTCTGTTCGGAATTTCATTTCTAATCGGTACACTTTTATATGGGAAAAAGACATTTCCGTTATAGTAGAAAAACATCTCGCACGACTAGAAGAAGGTGGAATACTTGAAGATCGAAGTTATGGATTTGTTTATGTAACACCCCAAACACTGGCCTAGGAGTTAGGGTATTACATGCCGTGTATTATTACATAATGACGCAAGGCTCTAATAAACGAACTTAAACAAGCATCAAATAAGGCCCAAAATGAATACTCGCATAAAGACATAACAAAGTGATGTTGAAACATCCCGAAAGTTATTACAAAACCCACCAAACAAATATCGAAAGCGGAAGCTAACTGAAGAGGCCCAAAGGCTACATGTCAAAATACAAAAGTCTCACAAGAATCGAATAACAAAACAAACTAAACTCCAGAGCTGAGCAAAGTGACCCTTGCTGATCAATCTGCAATGTTAGATAAAGTAGGGGAATGAGCAAACAACTATGCCCAGTAGATGACCAACTTCATCAACCAGCATGCTCAAAAAATTTTATAGGATATAATCAAATCAGAAGGAGTCGAAAGGAAACCATAGCCATGTCAGAAAACAGAAGCAGAAGTCCATATAGAAAAGGACTAAACAGAGTCAGAGACAGACAGAATCAGAAAACAGAGTGGGACACTAGTTGATCACAGCATACAGACAAAACGAGCAACCAGCTCGTGAACAGAACGAGGAAACCTCACTCGTAAACAGAACAGGTGGAACACCTGTGAACAAAACGGGGAACATCACCCGTGAACAGAAGGATCCTACATAGCGCGCTACGAGACAGCGAGACCAGCCATCCAAAGGTTCAGACACAGATATAACTAGGTCCCAAAACAGAAGCTTAAAACAGATAAGCACATGTGCACTAAAGGCACCAGAAAGCACATAAGTCACTTGGAAATCAGAAGGGGAATCCAACCCCGCAAACGGAAGTCAAAACGGAGCTCAAACGAGCAAATTAAGGTCAAAACCGTAGCTCGTCTGGACTTGTGTCCGGACATATATCAATGTTCGGACACAAGTCGAACCTCAAAACAGAAGCAGAGACAGAGGTGTCCGAACATCAAAGCTCGGACGGATGTTCGGACGTTCTTCGGAAATCAAATACGTGTAGTGTCCGAACGTTGACAACGTTCGGACACAAGTCAAAGCAAAATCAGAGGGATGAGATGGGTGTGTCCGAACTTCTGTCCGGACTTACAAGTTCGGACACCATTCGAGACTTGGAATTGGACGGAAGTTCGGACACGTCAAAACTTCAGAAGAATCAAAGCGCAGAAGGGCATGTCTGAACTTCCAAGGTCGGACGGAAGTTCGGACGCGCCGAAAAACTCAGAAAACAGAGGCGATTTCACACAAAACGAAGCACCCAAAACAATGTCAAAACACTATGAGTTTGCAGAAAACAACCTTGGGGGTTTGTAGGCGTTAAAACGACATTAAATAGACAGTTCACAATCACAATTCCAAGACAGATCACATTCCAAATTCAGAACCGGAACGAAACTCCCCAAGGCTGAACACACAAGCCGAATCCATAAGCCACCTACCTCTTGACAACAGATAAGTCCCTTCAAATCCGAACAGCAGATAACACAGACCCAAAACGCAATCCAAACAGCCACAAAAATTCTGAAACAACGCAGCGAAAGAACCCCACAATCAGACACTGACGGAACCACCAACGCTGAAACTGAAACGAAGAACAGAATTGAACTCTCACCTGAATCCGACTGACACAAACACAACGGCAGTCCACAACGGAGGAGAGATCGACAGAGGCGTCGGAGGATTACTGATTCCCTAATCAGATTGGGGAAGAGAGTTAGGGATTGGAGAAGTTCTCCAAACTGACTTGCAAAACTAACCAACGAAACACAAACCTGATTACGAAGAGAACAACAAGACAATGAAGAGTTCACAGCAGCACTCGAGTCTCCAATCAGCAGCACTTGGACAGATTGATGAGCAAGGAAGAGAGAGTTGAGAGAGAAGGAGGAAGAAGAACATCTCTAGGGTTGCGCGACTGATCGTGAAAGAAATTGTGATCAGCGTTGTTAACAGGGAATTACTAATATATCTTAATTAATAAGATAAAACCCTTACCAAAATAATAATGACGGAAAGGACTACCTTGCTCTTGTCATTAATCCAAATGACACACACGTCCTGAATCCAGAATGAAACAACTTAAAGTAAGTTGTGACAAAAGTAAAATTGTAACGACATCTTGGGTTATAACAGTTTACCTTCATGTTTGTAGATGTATGTTTGAAAAACTGATGATGAACATCTCGAATGACGATAAAGTCAGTGCCACAGTGGAACAAGGAGAAAGAATTTTGTTGAAGTTACATAACGGCGAAGACATCATGTTTTCTGTGTCAACATTGGGAAAGTTGGCAGCTAGGAGGGTATACCCATATAAGATGACGGTGTAAGAAGTCAAAGTTATACGCTAGAAGCTGACCGACCTTATATCAATATTTCTTTTATAATTATGGTAGTGGGCTTTCTACGTTATATTATATGGTTTTCATTCAATGGGGTAAAGTACAATACCTATAGAAGATGGTGGAACATGTTTACAAAAAGACAATACATAATCAATATACTCCATAAAGATACCAAGCTTCTCACCCAGCTTCTTGGCAAACAAGGGATGCATGAAGTGCAGAGGGACATCTTGAACTCTTACCCAAATCTTTGTACCGAACTATTGTCCTTAATCAATACTTTTCCTTTGGTTTTAAAAAAAAAAAGACAATACATTTTAGATGATTTGATATATGACAATAGTATTGCACATATAGTTTTTCTAACCAAAATAAAAGATTGAAATGTAAGTCCACTTTATCGAATTGTACGTCCTCATCCAGAACTGTAAGGGCCCGTTCGCTAGCACACTTAATGCACGATTTGCCCAATTCGCAGTCGTAGGATTGGACGTTTGCGCGTTCTGTGGGGGAGAATGCTCTGCGAATCGGGAGAGTGAGATTAACGAAGAAGCTACCTAAACCTGCGTTTGAAAATTAAGCTCCCGTTTACCTTTCTCCTATCCTTGAGTTATTACCCCTTTGCCCTCAGTTTCAAAGTATGTATCTTCTTCATCGATGGACCACCGGCATGCTAACGCGAAGCAGGTCATCAAAACTCACTTCCGACAAATCAATACTCAACAACAGGGACAAAATTCCCCATCAACCACCACCGCATCTACACTCTCAGCATCCCAAAGTGTCTGATTCCAGTCGCACTACTAACCAACAGCAAAGAGGGGGACGCAGCGGAGAAAGCAGTTACCTTATGTCTGATTCCAGTCGCACTAGTAACCAACAGCAAAGAGGGGGACACAACGGAGAAAGCACTTACCTTATGTCTGATTCCAGTCGCACTAGTAACCAACAACAAAGAGGGGGACACAGCGGAGAAAGCAGTTACCAAGAGGAAGGTGCAGCGACGAAGTGCAGTGGGAAGAAGACGAGAGGTATTTGGCAACTGAAGTACAGCGGCGTACCTGGAGTCTGGAGAGCTCGAGTGCGGTGATTATCACCAAGGGCATTAGTGATATTTGTCAACCTCTGAATGCTAAAGTAATAAGCCACAAAAAGAACGGCCCAATACCCGATACCATATTAATGTGGGCTTAATCCATTGACATTAATGTGCGATTAATGTGGCCAAATTTCTACAGCCACCCACCGAACGGAACCTAAACCATTTTTCAATTTCCAATTTCCAATGAACTGTGAAGAGACGATACCTTAATATCTCGGCTAAGGTTAACAATCTCATCGTAAAGGTGATATCTGCATTGGTTGCACAACCACATTGATCAAATATCAGTACCACAACCTATATATAGGAATAGCTAGATAATATCATTTCAAGCTAGATAATAGTATCATTTATGATAAAAAAAAGCTAGATAATATCATTTGTGACACATAATCTTTACCAATTTAGGATTCTTGTTTATTTTGAAATGTAAGGAGTGTTACATATATACATGCCCAGCATGCTTATTACATTCTTTATTACAACTACAACACAGATAATTGTTAATTACTTATTAATCAATTATGCAACATGTGTGAAGGTGGCTTTATTAATTAACTATCTTCATAACCAGATAGGCCGCCAGGTGACCTCATCATAAGAAATCACATCATCTTCATGGGCAGAACGTAATGACATAGTCACCACCACTAGCGCAAGTGAAGGTGGATGACTTATCATCATAAGCGTAGCTGTAAGCCTGTGGACACCTGCTCTTGAATATCCTAGAGTAGTTAGTTGGCGGGCATGTCTCCGGCTTGTTATGAGCTCCAGTACAACAGTATTCCGGCTTACCAAAAGCCAAGCAAGCACTCTTACATCCAATCACGGCGCCGTTAGCACCTCTCACGGCGAGCTCGTTAGGGCAAGCTTGGTTGATGTTAGCACTGCAACTAGTGGTGGGGCATCCGGCACGCTGTGGATCTATGGACATGGGGACATTGAATCCATCAACGAGGCTTATGTCATAGAAATCCTTCCCACCGTCACCGTTTAAAGTGAATTCAGCTAGTGAAACGGGTGGTGCACCGCCAGCACCGTTGCATTGGATTTGAGGCCCACAGTCACCTAGAGCGCAAGTGAATCTTCCGTTTGATGTGCATTGGGTTCTGGCCCAGAATCGGCCAGACCAGCGTGCTGGAGCGTTTAAGGAGAAAGTGCCACCGTTTCGTTCTAGGGCGAAGCCTGTGGTGGGTAGGCCGGGTGAGTTACTGGCGGTTAAAGCTCCTGGCCATACTTTGTATGGACAATTGTTTCTGAATGTGAACCGAGCTGATTGAGTGCCTGTATGTATACGGAAGTAAAGTAAAATCACGTGATTGAAAGAGTTAGTATAGTGCCAAGGTTTGTATGTATGTACAGAACCAAGCGTCTTGGATTTATTTAGAACTTTAGTTTCAGTCACTTAATTATCAAAATATATATATATATATTGTGGTAGAAAAACTAATTAGAAATTTGCACACAAGTTAGTTACCAGTGATGGAGAATGACACGATAACAGCAAAGACGATAACGAAGATCGAAGAAGCTCCCATGTCGCTAGCACGAAGATGATGATTTATATGTTGAACAATTTGTCGACTTGGCTTGCTGTTGAGAGAACAGATAACTAATGAAAGGGTATATATAGGTGAGCTCTCGTGGAAAAGAGTCGACGCATGTTAGGCTACTTCGCATAATACAAGTGGTATTATTGACTAATGTTACTTCGCATATATAGGGCTGCTCATAAATGATGTTGTACTTTTTTTTTAAATCATACTTAATTTTATTATTATTTTTGCCTGAAGAAAATTGAACTATCAGTAGTCAATATTTTATTTTGAATCATTCTTCTTCCGCATGATAAATTGAAATACGCGTTCAATTAATACTATGTTATTATCTCTAACCTATTTGGAATTGGATTCAGTCCTGGAAGTATACCACCCCTGAATGTCCATGACTCCATGCCACGTTTTAGCTTTAAATAAATTATGATAATTAATCTTTATTTTGTGGTAACTCCCCTAAATTAATTTTTAAAATATATGTATACTAATTTGGTGGTAACTTCTTGAAAATATATTTTAAAAATATAACTATTAATCTTAGATATTTTTTACTTCTCTTCTAATATGTTAAACTACCATGTATTTTTATTTAAAGATTATCATACTAAATTCATGGGATTGTATATTTTGTTGAATAATATTTCCTTAGTTAAATTAAGTTAACAAATATGTACGTATTTTATTACGAAAATATCTTTATTTAACTAAGTCCTGGTATAAGTACAACTGTAGGGTGGTATGCTATGAGATAGTTTTATAATCATGTGCATTTTATAACAATTAATTACTATAATTATGCAAAAAATATATCTTATGATATTTACTTATATTTTTTATTTTTTTCTACATTTCTTTACAACTATTGTCATCAGTAAATCAATGGATATATTATATTTTTAATTAATTACTATAATTATACTCACTTTATAATGTTGCCATTAGTACTTTGTGCATACACATTTGGTATGTCATCAACTTATGTTGCTGATAATGATCATTTATCAATGAAAAAAATGTTTAAGGTATTTTAAGTGCAATATGTAGGTATTTTACTATGGGGGTAGGAGGTATTACATTTTGATTGTTAGTGCAATAGTCTTTTAATTTTGTTTTTGTTAATGGACGGTGTTTCCAATATCATTTATAATTTGTGGTACTTTGATGAATTTGCATTGGTATTATACTGATGGTTAACCTGGTATTTTTTTTTAACTTCATTTGGTATGTTTTCAACTTATGTTGCAAATAATTATCATTTGTCAATGGTGTGTTTTAAAATTGGTAAAAGTATTTAAAGTGTAATCTGTAGGTAATTTGCTTTGTGATAAGAGGTATTACATTCTTATGGTTAGTGCAATCGATTTTTTTTCTCAATTAACACTATTACCAATTTGTTGTAAATGAGAGGAAAAGAAATTGCAGAGAGACACGAGATAGGGGGCAACTGATCTTCTTATTACGATATGAGTATACAAGACCTCTATTTATAGAGAGTACATGGGGAAACCCTAATTACAAATGTGAAGTCCACTATAAAATATATCTATTTATAACACCCCCTTGGATGAAACATCTTGTTATATGTTGCCTCGTTGAAAACCTCGGCTGGAAAAACCCTGTGGGATAAAAACCTCGGGCAAAGGAAAAGAGTACAGTCTTACAATAACTTTACATAGCTATGACAATCAATCATAGATATTCTCACTTGGGAATTTACATACAATGAATCCATTTGATGATTTTCATCGATTACCTAGTTAAAACCTTACCTGGAAAAAACCCAATGGGAAAAATACCATGGTGAAGGAAAAAGAGTACAATCATCATCGCTCCCCCTGATGAAAACATCACTTTATTACTTTGATTGTATGCATCCCCAATCTTTAATTGGTCCTGCACCCAGTTACTTGGGAAGCACTTGGTTGAATATCCATCACTTTTGCACTTTAGCATATTTGCTCTATATTTATATTGACAACTCTTTTATAAGTATAACTTTTGGTGGTATGCATTTTCTAATCAGTATAGATGTAATCATCTATATCATCTAGGTATTAAGCCACAGATTCAATTAAACACACCCTCAATTAATCTCTTGGATAATGGGGGTTATTCATATGTGTTTATCTATAGATACCATAATCCATTAATCATTCTACTGTAATAGCATTAAAATTGGTACTTCATGAGCATTGATTCAACGACCATCAGGAGACTCGTAAGGAGTTTCAATTATACTCTTACACTGCTACTATAGCAACACGAATTATCCAATACATTGGATTCATCTTAGAGATACCTTTTCAATAATTGTCACTAAGGTAGTAATGCCACAATCACCTTTATGATAAGATTTATTAACATGGTCACAGGGGCATTCCCTTTCAGAATTCACCAAACTCCTCCAGGAGTTAATCCTTTTCGAGTCTTATATAAGCACAGTATCAAAGTGATTTACCTGTATAAGGTATAACCATACAAATTAACCATACTTATATCTTCAAAATAATCAACTACTGGGGATAAAGCCTTTTATAATTGATAGCAGGGCTTTTGAAAAATCTATATACACCAATACAGGTTGTATATTCAAAGAATTTTGACACCCTCTTTTCCATACGAATACTCGTTCGTTTCTAGCTGGACTCACATCATTATGTGGATATCAAGTTCACAACATTCACAACTTGAGTGTGTTGAAGTTCTGCTTCTCATTTGCGGCTTTCAAGTACTTTTGACAAATCAATTTAATGTCCTCGTCATCATTGTGACATGTAGCGCTACATACATTTGCATGCATATACATAAATATAATCAACATTGATTTCTTATCGGTTCCATTATATTATTGACATGACATAATATCTCGAGATCTCTATTATCATCAGGTACCTGATTACCTTATATACCGGTAATTTGTCATGTCTGACGGCTCATCTAGAGCTATACCCTTTTTAGTATGACCATCTTAATTATATGCTCCTTTTAAGGGCTTTGTCATTGGAACCATATAGTCTACCATGCTTCAGGTTAGACTTATTTGTATGTGTCCTTCCGGGACATTATAATACAGGAGCATTAGACGTTGGCACATATTTTTCACTCAACATCGAGCAATTGGGTTGCCAACTTTTTGGAGATGAATAGTACTTTGAACATAAAAGTTCATACTATATACATGACGAGGATGACACAATTATATATTATATATCATATCATCTCGCCTACCAATTGCTTCTTTTCTCCCCCTGATGTTGGGAAAAATACTCGCCTAAATGACAATCGAGTCATAAAGGTATCCCCAGCTGTTAGTTCAAGGTATTAAAAATTGAACTCAACATGCAGTTCTAACATCTTCAAGGAATTGATTGATCCACTGAAGCATAGTATATAAATCTTTCAAACAAAACCTTGTATGGAAGAATATTCAGCTTTTGACTCGAAGTCATTTATAAGAGTGAGAGTTCATCAACACTATTTGGCTTGATGCAAATCAATGTTGCTTCATGTAAATTACATGTCTCCAGATGCATATTGGGATTTTCAAATCAAAAGATATTACAATTCATTATAGATCTTTGACCGATGGTTCTTCTTAACCATTAATTTATCCCAATGAAACATGTAAAAGTTCATATTAATGTGTTAACATTTCACCAGCATTGTCCAATCTTATGGACTTTATTATTCAATCTTATAACCTTTAGCTTTAATGACCATTTGGTTGATGCATCAGTTTAAACCAAATCTTAATAATCCAAAATGGTCAGGATATGGTCCCCAAAATGGTCCCCATATCTCACCCGAATTCACGTGTATAAAAATCCAGGTTTATACATAATACCAACTGGTGATAGCCTCATAAAAAGGTTTTTCCCAACAAGCAACAAATCATTTGGTTGAAGAATATAATTCTTCGGCAAGTGTCCACACGTACAGTGGATGTCAATTTGCATCATTATTGAACCGGGATGGTCTAACCGGTCATGCCAAAAAAAAACATTAGAAATCTTATTATTTTCTTTATCTTATCTCAAGTTCTCCATTGTACCAACACACATGTGATACAAAACAAAGGAGAAAACAAGCAGCTACAATCACGACTTATATATTTTTTTTCTAGAATATACATTGATATTCTCTTATTTGTAAACTTAACGTGATATCCGCATCAGGTATATCAGTACACTTTTTGAGAAAACTTGTTACTTACAAAGCTTTCCCAGTACAAAAATTTCACTCTATATGTGGTATTGCAGTTTCTCTTTTAGAGCTTATTGACCCTTATCTTATGATTTTTCAATCATGGAAAATCATTCTCACACATGAGAGTAATGCCTTATCATCATGACACATGCTTATGGGTCAATTATAATCCTTTGGAAAGGGTAGCGAGCTACAACTGCACTGCATTCCAAGCAAGTGTTGATTCTTGACTCCATCAAGAAATATTATTTATAGTTGTATTGTCTTTAATCATGTTTCTCAAGACATACGCCTTCCCGGACATATGCTTTTCATGACCCCTTTAAGGTGTACAAATTCTTTGTAAATGGATAAATCTCATTCAGAACATACGCCTTTTCGAACTTATGCCTTTTGTGACCCCTTTTAGGGTGTAAAAATTCTGTCTAAAAGGATAAATCTCATAAATGTAAACAAATATACATATATATTATAACAAGGAACAATAATAATATAGAATATATAAAGAAACATAGAATAATATTTAAAAATTCAAACTTGTCATCCTCAACATAACTTCTCATTAAAAAAAACCTGCATAGCTTCAATTTTGAGTTAGCTTTGAAATAAGTCGAGTTTTGTTCACAAAAAAACCTTGAAAGTCTTGTAATTATAATAACATCCAATGCTTTCTGTGATGTCAATAACTGCTTATCATCTCTCACAATCTGGTCATGACTTTTGACTATTCATGAAAACATGGAATAAAAATGATTCGACAAGAACCATTCTATATTTATCATGCCAAGTGTTTTCTTTAATAGATGAACAATATTTGGGTGATTCACCAGAGTCACTCATTTTGTGATTTAGCACTATCTCAATGAAGATGAACTTATGATTCATTGAGAATCATTTGTAAAATCACATTCGAATCGAATTATTTATATGACATCATATACATATCATCATAGAGGTCAAACTTGACATATGAATATTCATCATCATGGTATATCACTTACGTAGTTTTCCAAGAACTACTTAAAATGATTTTCACAAAATCCTCCTGGTGCAATACCATCATTGATTTTTTTTACGAATTGTCAAATAACGTTCATCGTATACATAAAATAGATGCTTCGGATGAATTCGCCAGGTGTTATACCATTTTTTAGATCAATGTATGATCAATACATTTATTTTTCAAAATATTGTCAATTTTCTAGCTCAATGCTAATACCATATCATATTAAGTTCAAAAGTTTCCGGCACAATGCCAATTTCTTCACTCATACTGTATAAAAGTAATTAAAAACAATCTGGCACCACTCCTTATATTGATCATATTAACACTTTCAAGTGTGATGTCATTTTATAACATATGCAACTAAACTTTCAGGCATAATGCTCTTTTTAGCACATTGATGTCAACATTTCAGGCGCGATGCCCTTCATAGTGATGTCCAAGGCGGTAAGCTCAAGTTCGGCAATATTGGACATCGTTTATGATATATCAAAATCAAAGATTTTCAGGCGCAATGCCATTATTTCTTCAAATAATATTAAAATTAATTTTAACAGGCGCAATGTCCTATATATTGGCATAAACATTATAAATAACAATAATAAAATAATAAAATATGTATATATATCACTACAAATTCAAATAACATATATTAAAAGTAGTGCAATATATAAAATCTGGCACAATGCCTCACATGATATTTATATTTGACACAATGTCTCACATGATATTTATATCTGGCACAATGCCTTAAATGAAAATATTTATATCTGACACAATGCCTTAAATGAAAAATTAAATTTGGCACAATGTCTTACATGATACGAATGTCGGGCACAATGCCTCACGAGATATTTAATAAATAAGTAAATAAGCGAAATGAGATAAAGAAAACGACGCAGAATAAATAAAATAATTAACATTAAACAAGATCTGGTACGATGCCTCACGAGATATTGAATTCTGGCACGATGCTTCACGTGATTATTATTCCTGGTACGATTCACGTGATTATTATTCCTGGCACGATGCCTAATGTGATTATTTATTTCTGGCACGATGTCTTGCGTTATACTTAACAAATAAATAAAAAACAAAACTGGATAAATCAAACAACGCAGAATAAAAATTAACAGTAAAAAAAGATTTGGCACGATGCCTCACGGAATTCTGGCACGATGCCTCATGTGATTGGCACGATGTCGAACATGATTTTTTTTTTGGCACGATGCCTCACGATAAAAATTAACAGTAAACAAGATTTGGCACGATGCCTCACATTATGCTAATATCCGATGAATGATAATATTTGAAACAAACTGCTAGTAATAAGCATTGAATAATTCAATATAAAAAAAGTGAAATGCGACAAAAAAACCATCAGAATTTGCACATTGCTCACAACGATTTTTTTCCACCATGGATTTGATTTCGCTAGTTTCATTCAATCGCTCGTTGCATGTTGAACAAATTAGCAAAGCGATTTGATTTCAACTTCTTTTTTTTTTTGGATAATCGAAACCTAGGTAGGTTTTGAAATTTGATTCGGTTTGTCGGACGAAAAAAGATAAACAGGATTGAAGTTAATCTGAGATTAATTCATTGAAGGAAGTCTTAGATTTGGAAGAGCATTGAAAAAATTGATAAAAGGAAAGAAAGGAGGGGAAGTGGAGGAAGTTTTTAAGAGCGTGTTGATAACGTGTTGTAAATGAGAGGAAAAGAAATTACAGAGAGACACGAGATAGGGGGCAACTGATCTTCTTATTACGATATGAGTATACAAGACCTCTATTTATAGAGAGTACATGGGGAAACCCTAATTACAAATGTGGAGTACACTATAAAATATATCTATATATAACACAATTAATATAGTTAATATTTTTTGGTAGTTTGTTAATGTTGCACTAGTACTATATTAAGCGTAACCTGGTACTTTGACATACACGTTTGGTATGTCATCAACTTATGTTGCTAATAATTATCATTGTCAGTGGTGTTTTGAAAAATCGGTTAAGGTATCTTAAGTGCAATGCATATGTATTTTGTTTTTGGGTGAGAGGTATTATATTTTGATGTTTGGTGACATTGATTTTTTTTTAATTAATAGTGTATCCAGTATCACTTTTTGTGGTGCTTTGTAGATTTTTCACTGGTATTATACTGACAGTAACATGGTACTTTGTTCAACCACATATGGTATCTTATCAACTTAAGTTGTTAATAACTATCATTTATCAATGGTGTCTTTTTAAACTAGTAAAGGTATTTAAAATGCAATGTGTAGGTATTATGTTTTGGATAAGAGGTATTACATTCTGAAGATTATTGCAATAAAATATTTTTTGTTCTTAATTCATGATGTAACCAACACACTATGATACAACAAGACTAACATACATCTCGTGAATTTTTCATTCTATCCCAATTAACATCAATCCTACAATAATTGAACAAATCTAGCAATGACCGTCTTGCCATCAAAATCAGGCTCTTCCATATGGAAATGGCTTGCTCCTTCAATTAGTTGAGCTTCAATTCTGTCGGCTACAACGCTCAACCTGTTTTTCAATTGCTTGACGCTAGTGAAGCCATCACAAACCCCATATGAAGAGCTTTGGCTTATGGGACTTTGGTATGACCTTGTGATGTCTTCCAAAAAGGATTGACGCAGTTAAACTGAAAGGATAGCCTATGCTGGTATTAGATTTTTGTAGACTAAACAATATACTATGATTTATCTATCAATTAAAAAAGACAAACCAACAATGCTTTTTATCAAACAAAGCAACAAAATAGCTAGCAGAGATGTTTGCACTCACTGTCAATCTAATAGAATTTAGTAAACCAAACTGTTACAATTACAATGAACTTAAAAAAAGCAAACAGAGTTGCTATAACCGAAATTGTTACACTTAGCCGTCCTCGATTAAAAGCCCCAAATTTGATAGAATATATATGACAAGATCAAATTTGTTAAACTACAACCTGCTAATAATAGTAATAAAAACTATCAACCGAGAGAGATAGAAAGAAAAACGATAAAATTTAGTTGTAGTATATGATATTTACCTATTCACCGCTTAAGGTTCGTTCATTCGCCTCTTATAGTCACAGATGAGAATGGAGACATGCGTAATTCATCAAGCAACCGGTGGAAGATTAGCAAAACCGGGTAGGGAAGGATGGAGCAAGTGGAGAACGACGTCAGAGGAAGGAGAATGTCAAAGTAAGGAGAAGAACAACGTTGGAGGAAGGAGAAGAACCGCTTGGTAAATTGCAAATGAACCGTGAGGAATAGATACCGGAGAATCCCTCAAAATATGTACCAAATTAGTATTTATTTACTAATTATTATAAAAATAATATCTGGACGTTACATTTTTCTACCTCATAATCCAATGGTCAATAATAAGTCCAGAACCATTCTAGGATAAATCCTTGCCATAATAGTATCTATATTCTATGTAGCCATACACGTAAGGACGTTTGTTTTACGGTAATCAGGAAAGAGAAAGGAAATGAGGTTACTTCAGAACTCTCTATCTTGATTCTTCATCGATACTTTAACCGGTGACATATGATCATTAACCGATGACTTATGACCATTGATTGATACCAATAAATATTAATCGGTGGCAGCTGGCAACCGTTGACGATTGACCCAATCGCCGTTGACCAATTATTTATTTTATTTCTCATGACCTAAATAAATAACCAAACATTCTCCTGCATTCTCTTCCCTGATTCAATTCCTTTTCCCAGCTTGAACCAAATGCCGAGTTAATAGTTCCGAGTCCTGGCTCCCGACTCTATCGTTGTAACATTTTTTTTTGGGAAAATTCACGATATACCCTTGTTTTCTTTCGTAATTCACAATATACCCCTGTGATTTTCGTAATTCAACTTTAAACATGCTTAAATGTTGTCCAAAATTGATGAAACTTTACATGGACGATGCTAAAGTGTTATATTTTGGTTCAATATCAAATTTGAAGTTTTTTAAGCTCACATGTGACCTGTGGGACCCAATAAATATGTGAATGTTCATCAGGAGTCCCCTTCCTTTTCTGAAATTGAAATGGTTGTTAGGAGCATGAGTGATTTTAAGGCCCCTGGCCCCGATGGCTTCCCAGTCTGGTTCTATAAACATCATTGGGATATTGTAGGTCCCAACCTGTTTGAGATGGTTAAAGCTTCGTTCTGTTCTGGCAGTTTCAAAAAGGAGCTCAATTCTACTCTCTTGTGTCTTATTCCTAAAGTTCAGTCTCCTTCTTCTATGAAACATTTTAGACCTATTTCTCTGTGTAATGTTGCATATAAAGTGCTTGCTAAGAC
>CM041777.1:76211893-76370544 GCA_023374045.1 Limonium bicolor | reverse complement strand
CCCCTTCAGGAACGACGGCCTTCCTCTGGTGGCTGGTGTCCCACTCATTGATCATCGACAGGGGGGATCGTGTTATGCCCACGTCCACTGGCCCATCCGTGACCCTAGTAGGGTCCACTTGTATGTGTGGGGGACCGGGACACTGGCATACCTGTACGACAGCTCGGCATCGCTTCCCGGGCGGATACACGTCAGCGGTTGCTGGTTGCCTAACGTTGTTTCAGGTGAGAACTTGATTGCGAGCTCACGACTTAAGTATTGTAAAGTTACACCTTGACTATCTTGGCTAATGTTTTCGGATGATCACCGCAGTGCGGATCACGAGTACTTCCCCATGTTCAGACCGGAGCCCCTTTCAGACTGGGATGGTTGCTCCCCGACGGCGGCGAGGTGGCCTCGTTACACGAGAATTTGATGGAGATGAAGGCTACGTTTCATGAGGGACGCTGGACACGATGTCCTCTACTGAGGTACGAGTTGCTTAGCGATTGTAGTAATAAAAGTTGACGTTTAACGTATCGTCAAACATTGTTCTCATTTAATTTGTTAATTGTTTTCCATTAAATGAAACATAGTTACTTGGGTGCCATTTGAGGCAGAGGGTGCCCTCGTACACAGGCGCGCTCCCGTTACTATGGCACCATACAGTTCTTGGATATTGCTGAGCCGTATATGCCGGAAGCGGTGTCTGTGCCAGTTTGGATACGTGCAGACTACCCCCCTCAGCCTATCAGACCCCACAGCCATTATCGTCCCAGACATGGAAGACGTACCTTGCTACGTACGACTACGGGACAGCCGTGGGACAACACGACAGGGCCCAGCAGGTGGAGGTTTCCTCTGACGCGTGCGCAGGTGGCATGGGCCGTGGTCCCGGATTACATCCGGTGGTTCCAGCGCCTTCTCATGTTCAGGTGCTTACCACTAGGAGCGGACGGTGGTCCCAGTACACGACGGAGGATCAGCTCCAGGTAAATAATTTGTCTTGTTAAATTTTTTTTGTTGTTTGTAATTGTTTTTAAATACTAACTTCACATTTATACCTTACTGCAGTATTGGGATGAGACAGCGCCGCTTATCATGAGTCTCGCACCGGAGAAAACCGGGCTGGCCCACGGGTTTCCCCCCCTGGGCGGCTGATACGCTGGAGATGGCCTTTGAGTACTGCCGGCTTAATGTCCCGACCACCCCTGATTCACCCACACGTCACAGGAACCCTAACCAGCCTCGTGCTGGCATGGAGTGGTACATCGCGGGGCGTCGCACCAGAGGCCTTAGGCCTAGAGGGGAGGGTATGCACCGTAGGCACATGGAGCAGGCGCGTCGTTATGGGGGTGATGGTGGGTGCGGTGATGATGGGAGGGGACCGGGTGATGGGAGGGAGGGCGTGGTGATGGCAGGGGAGGACATGCTGGTGGTGGTTCTGGGGCTGGGGCGGGTGAGTATGGTGGGGGTGGGTATGGTGGTGGTGGGTATGGTAGGGGTGGGTATAGTGGTGGTGGGTTTGGATATTATAGTAGACTTATTAGTTTATGTTGTTTTTAACATTATGTATTGATGTTTAAACTTGTGTGGTTGTTGTAATTTAATTTATGTTTATTTGTTTTTAAATAATTCTTGTTTTATGTCATTAGGATGTCAATTCCCTTTGCAATTCACGTGAACCATTACACCGCACTCAATGAATACGGGGCACGGTTCCAACGTGCTCCGGGATGCGCAGTGATCAATACAGAAATTAGAACTCCGAGAAGTGTTAACAACCTAACAGCTTCATTAAATCAAATTGTCAGATCACATTTTGATAATCAGCAACTCAACGTCTTTTCCATTGTCTACCTTAGGATGGACCAAGATCTGTACAACGACTCTATCGTCGATATACTGACCGATGCGGACGTACGCATGATGTTGCAGAACTACTTAGACCTTGGAGAAATAATGGAAAGAGTTAGGATTCTTGTGAAGTATGAAGATGATTCAGATTTCGAAGACCCGATGTAATACGAAGCAGGGCTGAGGCGGACCGTAGGGAACACAATTCACGCTGCAGGGCTAGTACGAGGGGACGACCGCCTCCTGCTTGATCAGTGCAACCACATTTGGCTTTCATGTACTGGTAGTCATCAGAATTGTTATTTGTTTTAAGATTTAAAATGATGTGTGTGTGGAATAGTTGTAACATTATGAGAATGACATGTGAACAATGTTGATTGGAAATGAAACTCTAAAATAGAATCGCTTTGAAGTCTTGAAAATATGTTTCAAATATGTGTACAATTACATTTAATTAGAAAAAAAAACATTTTTTTGAGCAATCTCCGACGACAAACCAATCTTGCTTTTGAAGTGCTGAAAATATGTTTCAAATATGTATAAAATTATTAGTAAAAAAAACCTTTTTTTCAACAATCTTCGGCAAAAAACCGATCTCCAAATACGTCGAGAATGGTCTTGATATTTTCCTCCATAGCAATGTTGCTTGTTTTTATTTTCCTTTCACTTCCATGATTTCCTCATCACTGTTGCAGTCTAGTAGAATCAAGAGTAAATAGTCTAAACGTAATCTCATTGATTTTGGCTGCTAAAAGTCCTTTCTTTGACAAGGTGTTAACGAACTCCCAAATTCTAGTATTAGCTGTGTGACAAGAAACCAATCTTAATTCCTTAACTTTAGTTGTTCACTAATGGGATAAAAGCATCCACTCAACATGAAGTCACTATACGTATTCACTATCAGTATGGTATTCAGCCTACGATTATTGATGGCCAAAATGCATTCATTATCAGTAACCTTCATGATGTTGTGAATGAAGGTATACTTGAAAAGTTACCCTTGGTAGACCAAGTAAGGATCAGCATCTTGTCCAGTGGTTAGAAACACAGATGGACCAAATTTGATCGTTAGTGACGGATGAAATATTCTACAACTCTTTTTTTGGTAAATTAGGTGTCAAATGTGCTTCTTAAGATCAATGTCATCCTTGGTGGTCTAAATTCTTTGTTGGCCGTTGAGTCGCTAACCTTCCTGATGTGGTGAACGGATGAAATATTCTACAACTCTTTTTTGGTAAATTAGGTGGAAATGATTGATAATTTGTAAATGACGCGAAATCTGTTCGTCCCATGTTTACGGATAGAATCAGTAACCTCCCTGATGTTGTGAACGAAGGTATACTTGAAAAGTTACCCTTGGTAGACCAAGTAAGGATCAACATCTTGTCCAGTGGTTAGAAACACAGATGGGCCAAAATTCGATCGTTAGTGACGGATGAAATATTCTACAACTCTTTTTTTGTAAATTAGGTGTCAAATGTGCTTCTTAAGATCAATGTCATCCTTGGTGGTCTAAATTCTTTGTTGGCCGTTGAGTCGCTAACAGCAGTAGTATTAGAACGCATTGTATCTACGATGAGTTTGCTTTTATTAGATAAAGTATAATCCACTGTATCAACATGAGACACTACAATATTCAAAAAATTAAGTGTCCTTTTTCAATACTTTCATCTTGCAAAACATTACAACAACCTTCTTGAATATATTAATGGCATACAAGAATTCAACAAAATTTTACAAACTCTAATCTTCTATAATCAACCGTCCTGATCCATCAGTTGGGGGAAACAATCTGTACCACTCTGCATTGCGCGGTAAGAACGGCTCAATATAAGCTGTAACTGAGGGCTCATGCCAACGTCGCCACATCGGATTCAAGATTGGGACTGGACAATTTTCGACTGTTTGGAGTCTAATGAAATGACACTGCCCAGCGACACATGCAATAGTGACCTCTGCTGCTGGACGACCTAGCCCCCGATCATCACGTAGCGGCAGTGCGACCAACCCACTAGCCCTACCATCGTGTGCTTTTGAAAAACTGATAAGCGTAATGTGGTATACAGTGCACAAGATGACACCAAGATCTAGAATTTCAATCCAGTGTGGCGTTGGTGCGAAAGAGTCTCCAAACCAATTCAGTCGAAAGCATGTCTATCGTACCAAATTCGGTCAACTTTACTTAACCACCAGTCTCTTCTATCCACCAGCTCATCCAAGCATGCACGTCTAACCTGTTTCCATTGGCTTTCATCGTTGTACACGGCATCAGCAATAGCTCGAAACCCACAGTTTCCATCACCCACTATCTCCCTGTAACCTATAATAAAATTCGTTAATTGCGGATCGAGGTCACTCCAATATTGCGAGAATTTCCAGGGGCTCCAGTATGTCGGATATGGTGCATGTTGTTGAGGTGGATTGTGTTGCATTGTCGGTCCTTCTCCAGTTTGACTCATTCCCTCAGATGGCCAACGCTGTGATTGACTGTGTTGCATTGACGGCTCACGATCACTTGTACTTTCGGGGGCTGTCGGGCGTCGCTGAGACTGCGAACGTCGTAGGCCCGGGCCACGGTTTCCAAGACCTAAATGCTCGTGCTCGGACTTGTCCCTAGTGTTTGGCCTCTTCTTTTTTTTGGTAGTGGGCCTACCCTTAGGCACCTTCACCTCTGGTGGCTGTAAACCAGTGTGATCATCCTCGGGCTCCCATATTGGCTTCCACGCGTTGAACGCTTGTTCGATCGTCCTAGGATCATACCGCTGAGACACATCATACCATAAACCTACACATGAGAGTTGTTCCTCTGTGCTATACGACTCATCGTATGTTTGGCGTTGTGCTTCAAATTCTTGCTGTGCGTCATATCTGAGTGTTTGCCAGAAGATATGCACTTCTTCAACTGGTATATTCAGACCGACTTGAATGTACTGAAACATACGAAACGCGCACGGTAATCCTATGGTCGAAGTAAACGCACAAACATCTTCGCACGATGTTGTGTGGTCAATATCGCAACTCCCGCTTCTCAGCTGATCCTGGAGTATTTCCAAACATTTGAGGCTCACTTGATTGACCAGAAATAAAAATGGGACTTGCTGGTCTTTTGAAACCCTTCTGTCAATGGAGAACTCGAAGTCTTGTTTAATGTGGAAATGTTGCCCTTCGACGAATCTATGTATGCTGTCGAAGCATGTGTCTAGAGATCCGGTGGATGTATGAAGCCAACACTTTAGAGCTGAGTGGGCGCTCTCCGCCCTATAGATTGGAAGTCAATTAATAGCAGATAAATGGGAAACATACCAATACAAACAACAGAACATGTTGACAATTGAAGATAAGCTAACCTGTTGGTAGATGTGTTGCCGAAATGCATGAATCTCTTAACCCATGCCTCACAAAATTTCTCACGCTGACATAGCCATGTGTTGTTCAAGTACACAACGAAAGGATTCTTGGCGCCGTAAGAGTGTACTAATTTTCCGTACTGTTCATCGTACTTCGCAATAGTTGAGGCGTAAACTAGTCGCTTCCACCGGTGCACTACTGAATCGACTCTCTCACGCTCAATGCATTATCTTGAGCGCATTGGCAGCCACGTTCTTGCATATATGCCAACGACATAGAAGATGTGGTACAGAAGGATATACCACTGAAAGTGCTTTCACTAGCGCCTTTTCATTGTCAGTGACAAACACATTTGGAGGATAGATCAACACCTTCTTCAGCTGATTAAGCATCCATGTGTATGCAGACTCATCCTCTCTGACCGCAAAACAGAACGCTATACAGAAGTTCTTGCCGCACGACGTGACTCCGATGAACTCCACTAGAGGCACCTTGTACATGTTCGTCTTGTAAGTGCTATCAATGAGCACTACATAAGGAAACTTCTTAACGAGCGTCAGCGAAAAAGGGTGCGCAAACAAGACAAGACCCAACCTAGATGGATTCCCTGCAAAATGGACATTTAATTAGAACTAACATTTAAAGTGATTAGCATACAAATAAACCAACACTAAACAGATGTGCCGACACTTACTTGCATCTTTCTCGGACCACCAACTATAATTACGTTCATCTAGCGAGTGCATGAAGGACGCTACATCTGTACATCCGCCACGATCTTCTTTTCTGAATTTCGAAACTAGGTTATGAATCGATGTCTTGTCTGCAGTACTTTCAGGGTTCTTGTCATGCAAATGGGCCCACATCTGCCTAGGCGCAACACCACTCCTGTACAAACTTTTCATGCTTGCCCTTTCGTCGACACTAAAGCGAGGCCGGACGAAGTGAGATTGTGGGTTACTGGCTAATGCGTGGTTGTGCGTCGGGACCATCACCAAGATAGACCAGCCCGTCTGCCCCCACCCCTGATGCTTAGGAGGAAGGGGCAGTTGCATTTCTTCGTGGCACGCCGTGGCCTTTGACTCGACGATGATGATTCTCCTGTGCTAACCCGTGGCCTATGCTTGCCGTACCTCTCACACGTTAGTATTACTTCACCGTCGTCTCGCTTAGTCTGTCTGATTAGATAAATATTATTAGCCTCTCCGGTGCGAAACGCATAACTAACCGCCTCCTCCTGATCGCCAAAGATTTGGCTAGTATTAAATACATGACTTGTGTCTACGTTCGCATCCTCGAATTCATCATCGTTATCACCCTAAGTAGAAAAACGTCGTTATTCATGAAGTGCTACTCGTAAACCCTAATACTACGTACTTTAGAATAAATCACACATAAGCCATCAAAATAATCAACAAAGTATATCATCGTAAAGTACACGAAAAGAAAAACGCAACGGCGCAAACGGATCGAAAAACGGAGCAATAACGAAGAAGATACACGATTTGAAAAACGGGCACCGGCGCAGGCGCCGACCTAAAGACGCCGGCGCCGGCGTCCGCAGCAAGGGAGGCGTGCAGGCGCGCGTTTGTAGGGGTGGGCGCGGGCGCGCGGGTGGAGAGGTGGGCGCGGGCGCCCGGTGGCCTGGGACGGCGCTGGCGCGCGCTTAAAGAGGTGGGCGCGGGCGCCCAGTAGTCTGCTATTCCCGATGTCTTTTTTTGCTTTTTCGTTCAGTTTTGTATATATTCTAGCTACATTTGTACATAAATTACTAAAATAACAACAGAAAGTACCTCAGATTGAGCTCCTCGTGAATACTCCTCGCTCCTAACATCATCTGCATTCTCGTCTTGTGTTTCTGGAACACCACCTTCAGCATTTCTCCATCTTTTTTACTCTTACCGAACCGTTTTTTCTTCAAACTTCCGAAATAAACCATTTCCTCTCTTTATCTCTCTAACTTTAGGATTTCTGAATTGAATATGATTTCATATCATATTCAATTCCTTTATATAATGAAATTTGGGGTCACCTTGTAATATATCATAAATTGTGGGTAAATATAGAAATATTTGAAAATTATTATAGTAGGGGCAAAATAGTCTTTTTCCGACTGAGCGAAGTGAAAACCCGACTGAGCGTAGTGACCCTCATTCACGATATATAAAAACTGCCAACATTTATGTTTTATATCCACTGTCTAACCATATATACTACTAATATATTTTTTTTATAATTGGTGGCACAAGACCTCAATATCCGCATACGCGGGAATACAGCCAGAGAACCCATAAGAAACACCCAAAACTAGACCATACCTAAAAAAAAGGACTACCCTTGCACCCGAAAAGCAATCACTCGAAATATTAGATTTTCGCTCTTGTCTTTCTCTTGTTCTTACTAGCATCCTACTTACACGAGAAAATTTACTGAAACCGACACAACCTTTCATACTCCCCTTACTCCTCCTAGAACTTAACCTCAAGTTGGTTTGTGAGTAATTATCAGAGCCAACCCCTGCACCAGTCCTAGACTCCTGGACTCTCTGTCGATATGCGTCGTTCTGCTCACGAATGATATCCTCGAGGTTGCTCAAAGCACGCCCTTCATCAACGACTTGACAACCAAGCTCTTTTGCAAGTAAAAGGGTCTGTCTAGCTTCCTCCTTGACAAACTCCTCATCAGGCTGGGCTGTCGGCTCAACTGGTCCCTCAACAGGCTCAAAACCAGGAGGGAACTCAGGGTCCTCAAACAGGGCCCTAAGATCGTCCCCGACTCCATCCTCCGCCCCTTGCTCGACGAGGGGGTCTCGAAAACGACCTCAGGCTGAGAATTACTAACATCCATGTCAACATCAAGTATCTCATTGTTATCAATCTTGTTGAGCCTCTCCTCATCACGCAAGCTACTTCGAGCATCCTAGCAATCTCCTCCGTTATCGGGTCCTGTACAACATCCTTACTGAAACTTGGCTTACGAAGAGAAATGGGTGGTTTATCCCCAACTCCAACCACTCCGGTCCCCACATTGGGAATTTGGACAGCGGCCGGATTAGGACCCGGATAGGATAGCCCATACCACCAGGGGGTAGCGCCAGTCCATTGGGCCGCAGGAAGATACCAATCACTATTCCACCCCGGTCCAAGTCCCCAAGCCCCGTAATATCCACTGCCCAAATCGTACGGGCTAATCCACCAAGTTGAATAAGGAACGACCCAACCCGACAAAGGCTGAAAGGTACTATTCCAGCACCAGCCTTGCGAATTACTTGCATCAGTCCCAAGGTGACTCTTTTTTTCTTCTCGAGTCCCACCATCCAGCACGTCATTAATAACCTCGGGACACACGCGCGCCGACTCTCCATTAACTTCCGAAGCCGCCTTTCCCGATCTAGCTTCCTCGTCTCCCCTAACCAGAACACGGATCCGAAAACGCCGGTTGGGGATCCCGGGCAAGCAAACTCAAAAGTTGCGCTAGTATCCACCACCACCAAACATCTTCACCGGTCAGACCTAGGTTGCCGCTAGCGTCGCCACCGCCACCTTCCTGCGACACCCCCAACACAGCCATCCCCGCCGTGTCTGTCAAGCCCTGCCTAACTGGATTCGCCGCGTTTGTCAAGCCCTGCCTAACTGGATTATCTCCCTTGGGACTACTAGAAGAATCTGGAACGCCCACCAATCTGTCTCGACTGCCAAAACCCCCCGTCGAACTACACCTCCCCTGGTCAAGCGGGTACTTGGCTTTACAAGCAAAAAGCCGATGACCAAGAAACGTACGCCCATGAACCTTATCCTTTGCTTCCACAACCCGCGAGGCGTTCCTCAGCCTAACCAGTGCAAAGGCCAGGGAGTTGTTCTTGCGTCTCTTCCTGGAGATGGATATGTAGATAATGTCCTCCTCCATCCTCAGCAACCAACGTAAGGCCTTTTCATCCACTGCCCTGCTCAAGTTGTGAAATCTTGGTAGCGGTCTCACAGTCCCAATAGGCCCGTGTTTTATACTGGCACAATGCATGGGCTCTAACAATAATATTAGCTGGAATTGGTATATTTCTATTATAGTGGATAACCCCCTCGGCCTCATTCTTTTACACCGGGTTTATTTGATCAGCTATTTTATTGTCTCTATATGTCACTTACATCAATTGTCATATCAACTATTTTTCTACTCTACTTTTTCTAACTTTCAACTGACAACTGACATCAACTAGATTATCAGTCATGCAAAAGAATGGGGCTCTATAATAACTCTTAGACTGGACAGGAAGAGTACTCCATAGTGTACCGATGTGAGATGATGGGATTCCTCTATTGCCTTTTTTTAATGTAAATTCCTTTAACGAATCATAGATAAGATGGCTACCGTTTCAGTGTGCTGCAGCACACCGCACACGTCTCAGATTAGGATTGTACACGCTTTTAGGAAAGAAACAAAACTCATCAAACAGTTTTTTTTCTTCATAATAAGCACTACAATCGTGGGCCAATGCCTTTGGGTAGGAATTGAGCAAACTCAACAAAAGCAGAAAACGACAATAAATTGTGATCATGATCAAGGGCTTGGGGGCCATGGCGTGTGTGTTACTCTTGTTTTTCTCGGTACTAAAAGAACCCATCAAAATTAAGATAAGAGTAAAAACAAAAAAGAAAAGTTCGTGAACTTACTTGAAATGCTTAGAAAACAATTTTTTATTTTTTTAATACTAATAATTACTTTTTTTTTATCAGAAAAGAGATAGTAGAAGTTTCTTAATACTAATAATTACTCATTCATACCGTCATCTTTATTATCTAGACATATTATTTAGTTTCAATATTTAATATATAAATTTTAAATTTTATATATATAATTTCTTACACGATAAACTAAATATTACAAAATTTAATTTAATAAAATTATTTTATTTTATATTTTAATATTAAAGTAGATAAATGTTTCATAAAACAAATAGAACAGTCGATTCAAGATGGAGCGAGTATAATCTATAAATGACAGGGCACGAATACTCACGTGCCTATGATATTTTATTAATTTATTTTTTATACTTTTAACTAGAAGCTACTTTTAGCTCAATTCTAGAGATCATCCCGGAGTAACTTCTGGCAGCACACAACTTCCCAATTTTTAAAATAAGTAGGTTTTTATTAAACACCTAAAATCAGCAGTTGACAATTTCTACAAAATCATCATCTGAAAGCTTCTCAATTTCTAGTAGCAGGATGTAACAACAACCTCTGCTTTCTAAACAACTAACAAGCGTTCAACCAAACACTAAAAGTCTAAAACTAACTAGCAGTTTCTATAAAACCATCAACAGACAACTTCTCAATTTAAGCAACAGCACCAACAACGACCTTCAGGAGTTATCCCCAAACGAACCATAGAGATGGGAAATATATGGGTCCAAAATGGGCACTACAATCGAGTAAAAGATTGTGCAAGTGTCATTTAGTGGGTCCCATCTTTCCCTCGCATATGAGCTTTATCGTAAAGTGCGTTTAAATAATCTAAAACTTAGGGGGTATTTCTTACTGTTTGTTTCGCCAGTTTATCATATTTTCAGAAAAAGGAAAGAGAATGAGATTACCCCAAAACCATCTATCTTGATTCCCCATCCCCTACTAAGGATTGGGATTCCCTTTTCTCCTTACACGTTGACAGGCGACATATGACCATTGCCGATGACTAATGACCGTTGACCGGTGACTAATGAATGTTGACCGGCAGCCGGCAGCTGTTGACCATTGATAGGTGGCCGTTGACCGGTTATTTATTTCATTTCCCCCAACTCAAACAAATAACCAAAAAAATCTAAGTGAATTCTTTTCTATTTTTCTTCATTTCCTTTCCTGATTTCATTCTGTGTTATTCACTTAAAATAAACGCCCTTTAATATTATTGCAGTGTTGAGCGGCAAAAGATCTTTTGATCATTATAGAAAAAAAAGAGAAATAAAATTGGTTTGATTACTACCTAAACAATTACTAGTACAATTTATAGACCATTCACTCATACACGTTGCTTATCACCCTGATAATCCAGCAATATTATCTTGTCTAATATTCTCCACCACAGCAATATTATCGTTCTCAATTGTCTTTGCTACAAGTCTGTGCAGTAAAAGATAACTATGTAATCAATACAAACCAAAATGTATTTTTAGCAAGCAAACGTATACAACATGACTCAAAAAATATATGCTTTAATATAACGTCTCATTCTTTTACAACATTATCAAAAGAGTTTATTTGATCATCTTACTTTTTCCTCTATACGTCACATACATCAATTGTCATATCAACTTTTTTTTTTTCTTATCTAATTTTTCTCTCTACTTTTCTAACTTCAGCTGACAACTGACATCAGCTATTAGTTTCATTCAGTAAAAGAATGGGGCCTAATGGCGTGTTCGACGAGCGCGGCTCACTTTTTTTTACATTAATATGACACATGACAGTATCTTATTGGATAATGTTTAAACTAAGCTGACAAAAAAACACATATCAAGTTATTATTCATTAATTATGGTCATATTTATGTAAACACAGCTATAGTCGCGTTTGCTCGCCAATGTCGAATGCATCTTAAAGGGCGTTCAGTATCAATAGTTCAAACGCAGCAAATGTTGCATTAACATAAATACACCTATGATTAACCAATCCCAAACTATTACTCGTGTTTTGATCAGTTTAAACTCTAATAGAAAACTAACACATATTTTAATTTTTTTTCAAAAGTGGATTAATCTTGTTACAGTGGAAATGGAACACGCCTAAGAGCGCTTTCGATAGTTGTTTACAAACGCAACTATTCCTACGTTTACTTAAAGCTCAATATGGTTAGTATATAAGAGCTTGACAACTGTACCATGGTAACAATTTTATCCAATCAATAACTGACAGCTGTTTTATAACTTTTGGAAAAAAGAGATTAATACTTATCGCTACTATCCAACTAGCCCTAAATGATACACGAATTGTGGAAATTTACCTTTTTCTCCGTTGATAAATCATAAAACCATTCCGACTACTCTGTTCTAATGGTGGCCATCGGGTCCGGTTCTACCCGGAACCGGCGGTTCTACCCGGAACCGATTGGAACCGGAACCCGAGAACGGTGAACCGGAACCGGAACCGAACCGCCTCAGCCGGTTCCGAATACGAATACATGTTTTGAGATTCAGGCCCGAACCGGGCCCGGAACCGGAACCGCCTATAACCGCCTGGAAACCGTCATCGGATTCGGAACCGGGAACCGTAACCGGAACCGTGGAACCGGAACTGGAACCGCCCCGGAACCGGTTGAAGTTACCGTTGGTTATGTTAAGGAATATGTACAAAAGGTTAACGTAGCATTGAAAAAGCTACACGATGAATATACTTCAAAGTATCGTCCGGAGGAACTTTCTTCTGCTAGTGGTAGTGGTTCCTCTTCTAAACCACCACGCCCTGGTAGCAAAAGCAGTTCCTTGATTTCTAGTATTTTGAAAAGACCAAGATCAGTTCAATTGGGTTTCGGATTTTGTACATATGATGATTATATTAACTTTACTTTTATTTTTGATGATGGTGATGGTGATATAGATGTTCTTAAGTGGTGGCAAGCACATGAAGCCAAGTTTCCAATCCTTTCAAAGATAGCCCGAGATGTGCTAGGAATTCCAGCATCAACCGTGGCTTCAGAGTCGGCTTTTAGTGCGGGCAAACGAGTATTGGATGAAAAGAGATCAAGCCTTGCACCAGACTCAATCAAGGTTTGTGTTCAGAAGTATGATTGGGACTTAGCCGAGCTTAGATCCAAAGCAAGTGCATTGTAATATGAAGGCCAACATGATGATTGGTATGAGATGAATGGGGATAACACCACTTAGGACTTCTATCTTGTAATATTTTAGAATGTATTAGTAATTTCTTATTACTTTCTTTCCTTGTAATCTTTTTTTAAGACTTGCAAATTGAAATCATGTAACCTCTTAGTAGCTGTACTCTTTTTCCTTATTAGGGTTTTCCCAATGGGTTTTTACCTAATAAGGTTTTAATGAGGCAGTGAATCATATAATAAAATTCTCTTTGTTCCTTATTTTTTGTAAATTCAATAAAAATTCCTAAGTCTTTATTTCTTACACATTTAAGATTATAAACTTGAAGAATAACCTATCTAGGAGTAAAGTGGATGAAAAGAGCAACGTGTGCGCTCAAACGGATCTCAAATCGGAGTTAAAACGAAGCAACTGGAGCCGATCGAATCTTTCCGGAACCGGTCGGAACCGATCAGAACCGGAACCGGCCGGAACCGGTCAGAACCGGTTTTTTGACCGAATCCGAAGCGAATCCAGATTTCAGAACCAAAACCGGAACCGGAACCGCCCAGACCGGTTCCGAATACGAATACACATTTTCCGGAACCGGAACCGGCGGAACCGGAACCGGATCCGGTGGAACCGGACCCGTGGCCACCATTACTCTGTTCTCACCAAAAAGCAGCGGTCCAATAGATGAATAAGCATTCGTCGACCCTCCCTCTCTATTAATATAGTATGGACTACCGTTGGGCCACCCGAACCTAATTCTTATGAGCTGCATCAGTCCATCCATAGTCCATACTTCGTAAATTTGTGATCCACTGCAACAAGTGCGCCATCACCATGGTATGAGGATAAAAATATCTGAAATAAAGCTGAGATCTACGGTTCAATTTCTTTTTGTTTTTCGTGTTGGGCTCTGATCCAAAATGAATCATTCATCACACTGTTACAACACAATTTGAAACGTTTCCGGAGGTTAAAAATGATTTCATCTACACATTTCCAACTTGTTGAACACATTTCCCAAGTCATACATACATATCAACATGCAGCTTTTATGAATATTTTGATTTTTGTTGTATATGTTAGGACGGGTACTAATAAATGATTCTTTAGGACTATATATGTAATCTGTTCATCACAGCTAATCACTACACAAGTACGTTAGATGTAGATGAGTGAGTTGTTCTTCAATTGTTTCCTGTCACTTGGGAAGCAACCTTTGCAAAATGTTTTCCATTTCGATTTTAGTTAGTCTTTTAAAACTTTTCAGGTACGATTTGATACTGCCTTAATGCTTAATGATGGTTTTGGCAAAACTCAAGATATCAAGTCTATTACTGTTAACGTTTTTGATGGATTAAACTTAGAGGTTGAGTCGTAGATACAAAAGTCTGAGTCTTGAACTGACTAAGGTACTTGGATTTTCAAGCAAAAATCTCTTGATATTAAACCGAATCTAAATATATGGTCTTACTGGATTTTATCTATAGTAAACGCTTTAGAGAAAATCTCGCTCCTTTAATATCTTAGTTGTTTGTTACAATTTTATCTTTAAAGAATATTTATCTCTAAAGAAGATATCTTAGATATGCAACTGTAAAGCGATGCTTATAAATAACAAACAGTAGGTTAAAATCATATAAGGTTTTAGAGAGAGAAAAATAGAGGACTAACTCATGTGGTTAGGGAGGAATCTCTAGAACTGTAATTTGATAGGTTTTAGCAACTTTGTTGAACTATGAGTTTACTTAATAGGGAGCTTTTCTCTATGAGTGTGAGGGTGTACTGAGTTCAATACGTGTTAGTGAGAAGTGAGTTTTCATGTGAAATCATCTAAATATTGTTCTCTCCTATTTCTAATTCTCAGTGAGTCCGTGATTCTACTTCTAAGTTCTTCATGAGTACTGAATTAGGAAGTACAGTTTAGGAATTTTCAATTGGTATCAAAGCAAGTTCCCCTTACAATAGAAGAGAAATCGCCTGGAGAGATCGAATATGAATTCCTATTATGTCAAACCCCTCAAGCTCAAGAAATTCAACTACATAAGTTAGTGCGAGCATATGGACGACCAGTTGATCTCGATCGACTTACAATTATGGGATGTGGTGCCCGAAGGAGATCTTAAGCCTAAGATCGGAGAAAATGAAGTCTCTAAAGAAAAGCCTAGGGCTAGTTGGAACAAAAATGATAACAAGATGATCAGCAAAAACAAACAAGCTCAGAGAGTCATCCTGTCATCTCTGTCAAACTTGGGTCAACAGAAGGTACTGATTGCGCACGCCAAGGAGGTATGGGATTTTATAAAAATTGCATATGCAGGAACTGATTCCAAGATATGCAAAAGGAAAGCAATTTAAGAGACACTCAGACAACTTTAATACGCGAGAAGGTGAGTCTATTACTTAGACTTTGGAAGGTTTGAGAAAATTCTTGGAGATCTTAAAGTTGTTGGTGTACCACTCTCAAACGATGTTATTAACGAGATATGCCTTGACACTCTGGGAAAAGAGTGCTAAGTCATACCACCTTGCTCGAAGCTATACAAGATATGTCAGAGAGGTCGCTAGAAGAACTTAGTTTTGAACTCATGGTCTATGAATGGAAGATGAAAGGTGAAATTGCTACTCAAACTAAGGATCTGGCCCTAAATGCACATGAAACTACCACAAAATCAGAAGATGAGGATTTTGATGCAGATGCGGAAATTAATGAGATTATGAACAAAATTCAGACATTGTATGGTAGAAAACAAAGGTCAAACCAACAGTGTAAGTCAAAGAAGGGAAAAATTACTTGTTTTAAGTGTAACAAGTCTGATCATGTTGTCAAGGATTGTCCTCTCCACCAGATGGAAAATTCTCAGATGAAGGTTAAGAAACACTTAAAGACAGCAACAGTTGCATGGGATATGGCATCTTAGTTACAGATTCAGAACTAAAGAAGGAAACTTAGTTGTGCATGACGCCAGTTGCTCATGAAGATGATGGCATCAATTCCAAGTACTTCATAAAGGAGAAGGATAACTAGAAGAACACTCTCAAGAAATAAGAGGTGTTTACTATGTTACCTCTACCATCTTTGAGATAAAGTATTGAAGCATGAACATCAGTATGATACTGAAATCAGAGAACTTAAGGATAAGTGGAAGATCTGAGCAAGTCATCAACTAAAAATGAAAATTGTATCATGAGGAGTCTAGATAAGCCAAGTATCAACTTTGTTAGTCCTTTGGAGACTCGAATTCTCACTCTTCCATGTTGGGGCACAAGAATAAGGAAATTCCTCTTTGGATCGTAACAAATCATTGAAAAAGGGAATGTGAAACTCTCTTGGGCATGTTAGCTGATGCCACTCAAAAGCTAGAGCTTCAAACACAAACTAATCCCACTTGGTATACTGGAAAGGCAAATTTGAATAAGATGTTGTTAAAGAACAACTCATATAAGTGCAGATTGGATATAAACCAAAGAAACCCACTAAGTCTAAGATGAGAAAGTTGAAGACTCAACCTAGGCATTCTAAGTCAAGACTAAACTCATGTCGGTACTACCATCACCTAGGACACAAGATAAGATGGTATTGTTGAGGAAACAATTACATGAAGAATCGTCAAGACAAAGCTTATTAGAGCCAATAGATTATACACTAAAATGGATTCGTATAAATTAGTGTAAGTTTGTGTCTACAACCGAGCTCAAGCTAGTCTGGGTACCTAAGACTAATCATCTTCTTGGTAAGACTCAACAAGCAGCTAGTTAATCTCTCTAAGATTGTAATCTCCTTCCCAGTGATCAGAAGTAAGTAGACACACAATTATCCCCTACCCATAAGGTTTATGACTTAGTCTCTTTTTTATTGGCAAAAAGGGGAAAACGGTCTTAAAGTTTATACATAAATTGAGGGGAACATCTCAGTTCAAGACTCACAAAGTTTGCCCAATCAAAAAGGGGGAAATTGTTACTGTAAACATTTTTTGATGGATCAACTTGGTTACATACTGAGGTTAAGTTGTAGACACAGAAGTCTAAGCCTTTAATTGACCAATGTATTTGGATTGTCAAGTGAACATCTCTTGGTATTAAAATGAATAAAAAAAAGGTCTTGCCGGATTTTATCTATAGTAGTGTTTTAGAGTAAATCTCGCTCCTTTAGTATCTTAGTTGTTTGTTATAATTTATCTTTAGAGAATATTTATCTCTAAAGATAATATCTTAGATATGCAACTGTAAAGCGATGCTTATAAATATCAAACAGTAGGTTAAGATCAAATTAAGGTTTTAAAGAAAGAAAAAGAGAGGATAGTGGTTAGAGAAATAATCTCTAAAACTATAATTCGATTAGGGTTTTTAGGAACTTTGTTGAATTACGTGTTTACTCAATAGAGAACTTGATCTCTATGAGTGTGAGGGTATATTGAGTTCAATATGTGTTAGTGAGAAGTGATTTTTCACATGAAATCATCTAACCTAACTCTAGGTTCCAACCTAACTAAACTAGCATTTTAATTTCAACAAAACATTGTATCTTTAAAATCAGATACCGAAATCAAAATACTTACTGGTTTTTTGGGATTTATAAAGAGAGGAAGACTGGTGTGCGAGAGGTAGGCTGGTGTGCAAGAGATGCAGCAGTATCACTTTTGATATGTCTCTACAAAACCGCAAAGAAAAAATTAGAAAAGAAACACAAACACGTATGCTCCTTGTTCATAGTTAGGACTGCAAAATTATAGCGAGTGAAGAGAATGAAGAGAAACGCAGCAGCATATCGGTTCCTTGTTCGTAATTAGGATTGCAAATTTACAGTGAGCAAACTGAATGAAAAGAAACGCAGCAGTGACATGTATGTTCTTTGTTCATAAATAGGATTGCAAATTATAGTGAGTGGAGAGAATAAATAGATAAGTTAAAGTATATTATCCGTCCCAAAATAGTATGCTTTCAGCCCCGTTTCCAATCTGGCATACGAGAGACGCAAACGCTCCTAAATTACCTCTGCAGAGGCACAAACACTACATTTTTTATTATGAAATTATATCGAGCACCTTGTGTGCACAATAAATTATACTACTTTTACACCATTATTATACACTCATATTGTGCACGCACAACCACATTAAATACCACAATCATATTGCAACCTAAATATAATCTTTATCATAACAAATTTGTAACTTTCAAAATATAAAAATTAGCTCACAATTTAGGGATTTTCTACCTCTGTGTTGTGTCACTGGCGGTTGAAGAGGTGGGCCGGGCGGCAGATGGTTGGCAACGATGAGGGTAGGGGTGGAGGGCAACGACGCGACCGGTGGTGGTCGATGCTGAAGGTGGAAAATCACCATAGAAGCGCTAGTGCCCGGGTTAATATCGAAGAGAGTGAGAGAACTAGGCGTGAGGGCAGTGGAAGTCGACCGCGACAGTCATATTAAATAGTTTTTCTTACGGTTGTTCAGAAGAAACGAAATAGAGTATGAAATATATTATTTCAGTGGTTCCTACTGACAATTGACGAAATAGATTTTAAAAAAATTGGGCCTAGAACAATGTCTATTTCGGCGGCTGTCAGTAGAAACCACCGAAATAGACTACAAAATATATCTATTTCGGTTATCTGCTGACAACTGCCGAATAGACTGTTAAATTTTTATAACAAGTATTTGGACAACCTATCTTGGCGGTTTTCTCTACAACCGCCGAGATAGGGGCACCAAAATAGGGTTTTTTGTACTAGTGATATTGTTTATGGTGGCAATCTACCTAGAGGACCGCCCCTGTGGGTCGATCGAAGTTGAAATTTTATCTCTCTTACGGACCGCCCCACATCGAAGTTGAAGTTTCGTCTCTGGTTCGCACCGCCCCAACTGACCACCCCTGTGGGGCAATTGGGTTAAAGTCACGCACGTGCTTCCGTCTTCCAGAGGTGACCACCCTAAGCGACCGCTAGCGGTTAGAACGGGAATTTACCCATAATTGAGTTTAAAAAACGGGAATTTTTTTACTCACCTCCTCACTTTTCATTACAAACTTCCACAACTCAAAAGAGAAGATAAAGAAGTAATTTTGGGGAGCAAAGAAGAAGAAGAAGAAGAAGAAGAATAAGAATAAGAAGAAGAAGAAAAAAGAAGAATAATAAGAGAAGAAAGAAGAGAGGAAGAGCTCACCTTCTCCAAGCTTCCTACCTTCATTAATGGGTTCTTCTTACTCTTTTATGTTGTTCTCTTCTCTATGCTTAGTAGATTCCATTTGTATCCTAGGATGGGATTTGACCCAAAAATGCTCATTGAATGCTTGTAGACTTAACTCATTTATGATACTTCTTTTTATCCTCTTCAAGGCTTAATTAATGGTCTAATTTGATTAATTATTGCTTTTATGGTGATTTCTTTCAATATATGAATTTGAGATTGGGATTGTGACCAAGAAGGGATGAACCCTAACTTTTGCACTTTGATTTGGGGGCAAGACCTTTGGGCTATTAATGAAGAGCTTATGCTTAATGCTATCTAATTGCTTTAATCTTCATTTAGTGAAGGGGTTTGATTAATTAGATAAGAGTTGGTTTGTCCATGATTTGGGGAACCTTTATTTTACCTCTAATAGATAATGTTTGAATAAGTTATGTTTATGAGTAGATTTGAGTGATTTTAGGTGATTCCCCATTATCCTAGGGTACTCCTCCACCCATTCCATCTAAACCAATTTAGATTGTCTTTTTACTGTTTACTGTGTGAAACGAACAACTAAGCTTGCCTCCGGCTAAACCCTAATTCACCGTTCTTTCAATAACTATATTATCGAGACTAGGGAGATAGAACCAATTACCTTGTGGATATGACACTTTTTGTACTACATCGATTAGGTGCACTTGCATATTTTTGCATTTATTTATATACTTTGTTATATAGTTTTTGCTCAACAAATATTTAGCCTTAGTTTTTGTGGTCGGTCAGCATTTTCTTGAACTCTCCTAAAATGTGAGTGGTGGTGACTCTATCAAATATGATGCTTACTTAGTGGACCTCTAGTTCCTAAGTTGTCAGTCTGTAAAGAAAATTGTATAACTTCATTTTGTTTGTTCCTTGTGAATCAACATATACTCTGCTAGTTGGATCCTGAGCTACAGTTTGACCGTGAATCTATCCTTTGGGACTTCTTCCAAATACTAGTGTGGTCGTTGGTGTGTGCCAAAGAATGCCGCTTTCAGCATGCATTGAGACTGCTATTGTATGTTGATATGCAATCTTCTTCTCATCCTCTAAGCTTTGATGTTTTGTATGTCAAATTCATATTAACACGACGTACACAAAAACTTCACATATCTCCGTAGCTTGGTGGAAGTGCTCTTGCCATGTGCAGAAGAAACCAGCCCATTCCTACTAATGATAAAGATGACTTCAGAGAATAAATGGGCAACATTGACGGTTCAAATTAAGCAACAAGAATCATGAAAGTGAGTTACTTTTTGAGTTTAGGGGTGAAACATTGTGTGGTTTATTCTCATAAGAGATTAAATGTTAGTAATGTTACTTTTAGATTGAAAGAAATTAAGCCATAGAATAGTAGTCTTGAACAGGGATGTAGGTCAAGTACATGACACGACTTCAAGTGGGTGCAGAATGGAAATGTATATTTGTGTGTGACTGAGCTAGTGTAGAGTATTGATACAGGAATTATATGTAAATTTGATATCTTTAACAAAAATTGATTGAAATGTTTAATAATATATTATTAATTTATATGTGAATTTTATTATAGTATAATTTTATTCTTTAAAAAATAGATCAACTGAGGCATTCAAAATTGCCCGGCTGATTGTATCAACACAAACCAAGGGAGGCGAGTTTCAATCATTGTCTCGTTTGTTAAACATTAGTGGAGCGAGTAATACAACTCACCTTTGTTGCTTATTCCCTACACAAAGTAATGGAGGTGAGTAACAAGCCTTGCCTCGTTTGTGAAACATCAACGAAGGCGAGCAACACAGGCTGCCTCTATTGCTTATTCTCTACACAAAACAATGGAGGCAAGTTACAAGCCTTGCCTCATTTGTGGAACATTAACAGAGGCGAGTTTCAAAACTTGCCTCGTTTGTGGTACATCAATGGAGGCGAGCGACGGTTGTTGCCTCCGTTGCTTATTCTTTACACGGACAAACAGAGGCGACAATAAACCCTTTCCTCGTTTGTGGAACATCAACAGATGCGAGTAAATATTGTTGCCTCCCGTTATGGTGTGGTGTAAGCCATTCTTCACACATCTCGATAGAGACGAGTTAAACTAGTTGCCTTAATAGTTTAAGAGCAATGTAAGCGAGTTGGTGCTTACCTCAATTGTTTAAGATCAATGAAGGAGAGTAAAATTGCCTTTGTTGGTAAAATCAACAAAGGCAAAGTCGCTCCATAAACAACTGTGGTGAACTTTTAGAGGCAACCGTTTTGTCGTCTCTAATTATCTACAAAGGTAATTTTTTTCATTTATAGAGGCAATAAAAGTCGCCTCCATAAACTTTATATGTAGTAGACAATAGTGGCCATCTATATCCACCATCAATTCTTTTTTTGAATACCTAAATAATACTATGTTTTTCTTTCTTGCAGCCGCACAAATTTCACCGTTCACATCATTTCACCCACACACAAAACGGGTATGGGTTAATATTGCTGACCCATTTAAGAGAATGTTGACATTTGAAAAAATGGCACATTCAAAATAAATGACCATTATGTGCATGCTTTTAGGGGCGACTAATCATTCTGTAGAAAAATAAGAATATTTGTATTGAAATGGTTAAGTTGGGTTGGGCTTCAATGATTTTATATGGGTTGGGTATGAGTTTTGAATTTATGACCCAATTATTTTGGGGTCGGGTATGAGTCAATACAATTTTAATCGGGTTGGATATGTGAGTTTCAAGCTCTTAACTAACTACTTATACATGATATCTAATTTTTTTATTCAGTTCGTTATCCAGACGAAATTATTAATAAAGCTACAAATTGTTAAGGTGATTTCTTGGCTACATCCAAATGTACCAATAGATGGCTACATACATGTACATTTATTCTATAAAAACTGTACAGTTAATAATAAAAACTGTACGGATGTATATACAACATTATACATTGAATTCTGGTATTACAAAAATTATACTAGATGTACTTACTAACTTTTTAAACTGTAGATTAAGCTTATAAAACATGTACTTTTATATGTACAAACTGTACAATTTTAAATATAGTAAAAATAACTGCATATACTTGTAACCAAGAATGATTAATTGTTGATTATTGACATATTCGCAACGTGCAATTATTTACTTTTTTTTTAACTCAAGTAACCAAGTAAGATATGGAACGAGCAATCATTAACTGTTTTTTCTTAGGGCTCGTTCGATGTTCACGATTCGTGGACTTTTCACGAATTGTGCAAATAAAGCCCAATTTTTGTCCCCACGATTTGCTTCAAAAGTCTCACATTAATGTGATTTTGGACATTTAACTTAACGCAGGTAAAACCTGCGTTCACCATTTAAAATCGTGTGGGGACCCTACCGTACAGATTGGAATTACTCTTTCATCCCCACAATCATGAAAGTTTGCTCTCCTTTTTATACTACAATTCATCGTCTCACACCGCCGTAACCCCACTGTACGTTCCTAGGGGTATTTGAGTCTTTACCTGAGCAAACGCCACTTCTACCTATCGCACCCACCGAACAGGCTGCAGTCACACACATATTAATGTGCACATTTAGCAGTGACATTAATCCCCACCTTTACAAAGGGGAATTTGCAAAAGCAGCTGTCGAACGGACCCTTAATCTCTTGTTTTTTTATGATCCTTTTTTAATGCAGTTGCTCATAGTCCCTTTCTCTCACCAGTTGTTACATTGAATTCTCTTCCCACTTTGATATCTCCTACTATATGAAGGTAAAAGGTTAATTAGATCTATGATAATAGATAACTGATTTAGAGTAGGAACGTATTTAAAGGTTTTTAGACTTAGGACTTTAACATTAGGAACTTTGAGAATAAAATTCAAATAAAGTACAAATTTAAAGTGTTATAGCCATTAATGATTTTTGTTGAAAAAGGTTGATCTTGTCAACTTGATTGCATAGCTTTCCTCCTTTTTCTGTCCCAGTTACGGTAGCCAGTCCAGAGTACCCAGATCAAGTAGGGTTCAGCCATTGATCCAGATTAACGGGAGACCAATCCAGGTCAACTTATATTTGCTATAGTAATTAGAGGAGGGGAATTAGAAAAGATTTTTGCTTTCTTTGGATAATGTTTTCATTTTCAGCTAGACGTTTATGTACGGTGAGGATTGAGATAATAAGTGAAACAAATTAAGTATAAAGTGGTTCAATTTTTAATATGCATTTTTTTTTTACAAAACATAGAAATAGAGGGGTGATAGGAGTTCAAACTCTCGTCTACCAGGCGTTCAAGAATCAAAACTCTCGTCTACCAATCACGCAAACGCCCGCATTTCTATTATTCTAATCCAAGAAAGGCACGAATTTCACTCAGATTCTAAAATCACTAAGTTTTTATTTTAGAAAATGATATCTCAGCGAATTACATCCACGGGGTTTCAAAAATTATGATCTCTATTCATGTGGTTTTACATACATTTGACAATTTTCTAATGCTCATTCTATTTAAGAGATACTTTAATATTGTCCAAAATTGATGAACTTTTACATGAATAATGTTAAAGTGTTATATTTTGGTCCAATGACAAATTTAAAGTTTTATAAGCTCACATGTGACATGAGAGACCCAATGAACACACATTCACATGTCACATATTATACTGGATCCCAAAGATCACATGAGCTTAAAACTTTGGAATTCGTGTCAGACCAAAATATCACACTTCAGTATCGTTCGTGTAAATTTTCATCAACTTTGGATGATATTTAAGCATCTCTTAAGTTGAACAAAAAATAGATTAATTGGCGGATGTACAGAAAGGGGAAACCACATAGATGAGAAAAGTAATTTTTGAAACCACGTGGGTGAGAAATGTAATTGCACCAAACGTCATAGGTCAAGATGTAATTTTTCCTTTTTTGGAAAGCCAATATCTTACTAGTTTTAAAAAATGACATACATCCAACCCGGTAGGGTTGTCAATCTTGACATGAACCCGAAATTCGACTCAAAACCGACACACTTAAACGCGGGTTTGGGTTGTAAATTTTTAATCCAAAAGTATTTTTGGGTCGAGTTCATGTTAGGCTGCTAAAAATTCAGGTCGGTATTGGGTTTGAGCTACCGACTGATTTCAACCCGTAACCCGAAAACAATTTTAAAAAAGAGAAAAACATATAGACATAACCTGAAATATTTCAATCATGTAAACATTTATGTTTGATGGTTTTATATGCTATATTATTTTTCTTGGTGATTTTTTGTAGAATTTATATTGATAGTACAATATGTTTAATTTGTTGTTGATTTCATGTTGATTTCGGATAGTTGGATCGATTTCGGGTTAATTTTAAGTCATCAGATTAGTTTAAATCAACCCATTTTAGATCCGGGTCATTTTCGGATTGAGGTGAAACATGTGCCCAGCCAATGTCAGGCATATTCAGTAGATTTTATTGATTCGAGTGGAAGTAAATGTAAGGGCTCCCGTATATAATTAATTTTTTAAAACAAAGAATATCATCACGTGAATATAGTGAAATTCTTTTTTTTTTTTCTTGAACATCGGTGGGGGAGGAATAATGAATTTCGGCGAGAGGGATAATGTCTTGGCTACAGCTAACTGTAGCTAGAGATAGCTACATCCAGGAGGGGAGCATCAGGCGCGGGTTTGCTTTATTTATTTTTTTATCAAAAAACTTTAAATTATTGTAATTTTTAATATATTAGTCTAAAATTTAAAAAAAATATCATTGTTTACCTAAATTCAAGCTCTTCAAAACAAGACCAGTCCTGAATATATTTTAACAATTTTTTAAAAATTATTTTTACATGTATAGTGTACAGAACATAAAAAAAACTTGTACAGATGGTCATACAAACCTGTACAAATGTTCATTAAAATATGTACATCCAAACGCAAAAACATGTACATCATCGCATTAAAAACATGCAGATGATCACATAAACCTGTACGAATTATTAAATATGTACATCCTTATATTAAAATCTGTACATATAAGGGAGAAAACTTGTACAGATGGCCATACAAACATGTACAGATGTTCATTAAAGAACATGTACATTTTCACATTTGAACATATACATCGTCACATTAAAACATGTACATTCTCACATTAAAATATGTACATACATCCTCACATTAAAATATCATGGTATACATGTAAAAATAAACTTTTTTAAAAGTTGTCAAAATATATAGGGGTGAGCATTTGGATTGGATAATTTGGATTTATCCAAAATCCAAATTAACCGATTTTTTTTTGGATTTTTAACCGAATTTTAAAACTGAATTTAAAATTTCGGTTATTCGAATATCCGAATTATAATTCGGTTTGGATTTCGGTTTTCACCCTGTAAAATTCGGTTACCGAATTATCCAAACTTTTTTTAAAAAAAGAAAATCCCTAAATTTTTCCTTAATAGTTAATACTCTTTAAACATGACAAACGAAACGTCAAAATTCAAAACCCTATCTCGCATTGCTCCAATCCTTCAATTATATAATGTCATACTATTCTTTTCGTCAAATTAATTATATATAACTGGTTGTTTTGGAACATCATTCATCACTGCTCACCCCTAGTTTAATGTAACTAGTCTAATGTTTGAGTGAGTTCTTTTTGTTTCTGTTGTGATGAATTGGTAACTAGGGAATTCATAATATTCTAGCAGCTTATGGTTATTACTGCTGCTGATGATGAACATGAAACAAAAAAATTTGTTTTGTTTTTTTTTCAAAAAAATTTGGTTAACTGAAATCCGGTTTATAAAATCGGTTTTTAGTTTTTTTTTAATTTCGGTAATTGAAATCCGAACTAAAGAAATTTGGATTTCAGTTCGGTTTTCGGTTTTCAACTTTAAAAAATTTCGGATTTTGGATAATTTGGATTTCGGTTAATTCGGTTTTGATCAAAATTTGGATAATTCGGTTAAAAACCGAATTAACCGAAATCCAATTGTTTTTTTACAATTTGGATTTCGGTTAACCGAATTATCCAAATGCTCACCCCTAAAAATATATTCATGACTGGTCTTGTTTTGAAGAACTTGAATTTAGATGAATAATGATATGATTTTTTCATTTTAGATTTATATATTAAAAGTTATAATCATTTAAATTATTGTTGTTGTGATAAGATAAAGAAAAAGAAAAAAAAAAAAGAAAAAAAATGAAAATACAAAGTAAAAGCATGCGTGAATACGCTGTCGGAACTTCTCAGATTTTTAACTACAAATCACCCTTTCCCCTATTTTCTATTACAAAACCACCCCTTCCCCTATTTCTAAATTACAAAATCACCCTAGATGTAGCCATCCTAGCTACAAGCACTGGTAGCCAAGAAATTGGGAAATCTCAATTTTCAGACGTTTTGATAGAATTTTGTTAGGGAGCTCTTCTAAGGGAGAAGATAGTGATATCTCCAGTTTTTATTGATTTATCATTATCTTAGTATCACTATAAGAACCACCGACTTTTACCCTTCTACTCACAGCATCCAAATCAGTTACTTGCTATATTTTAGTGTGCCCACCTTTTGTATTCGCGATTTAGAACGTTAGTTGGCAGAAAAGCCCTACTTGTCATGTTATTCGCCAGCGTATCTTCCTTTAAAGTTGCCTACGCCGAACTCTAGAGTGCTCAGTTTCCGTACGACGCCACCACCGTCCAGTCCGCCGACAAGCAAGTGGCAGAGCTTGTGGTGCTATCTGACCTCAAGCACAAATTCGTAACTCAACCATAGATTTACCCCGTGCTATCTGGTAACATCAATGAAACAGTTGCCTGATGATGCAGAACATCAATCTTGATAAGCTGATGATAACGATCATCTTAGTGGCAACAAAGACGTTGTTTCCCTCTGGCTCTGTATACTTGTGCTTGACTTGCTTCATATTTGCCAGTTTTGAAGAAACTAAAGCGTGTGACAGTGATTTTCGTTGTATGAATTGTGAATGAATGATGAGTTTTCTAATGTATTAGCTACTCATGCAAGGCGGCTGGTGGAGAATTATATGCTATTATGCTGCTACTCAAGGGATAGGTCTCCCACTCGCTCAACGGCGATTTTTGGAGATAGATATTTCTCTCTCATGTCGGTCATACTTGCAAATATTTTGTGCGACCGAGTAATACCACCTGCAACTTGAAAACCTTTAGATTAAACCAGGGGCGGACCTAGAGATTAAAAATTATGGGGTCACTGACAGATATAAAAATTTCTATAGTTAAGTTTTTATGACATTTGTGGGGTCATTAAGACATAAAATATCTACTATTTTATAAAAAACTACATTAAAACTTAATATAATTAATTTTTTTACAAAAGTGTAAATGTATGTGCACTATACATACTTATTGTTTTTGATGTGTGACAAATATGCTGAGCCAGTCCTGTACTCAGTATATGTCCTTTTCGGTAATTTCCCTTTAGCCGCAACAGAATCGGAGCAACACACGTGAGATCATATGCACTGTTAAGTTGTTGAGATTTGCTCCTAATATATCTCCACTCAATTGATGTTATGGTTACATGAACATTCTTGGAGGGAAGTTTGTTTAAGTTTAGGAAATTCCGGTTATCTTATGTATATATATACTGTATAGGTTTAGTATACGGGTAGCGTTTTTGAGGTATTAAGAACACAGATATACTTCTTACGGTGAGACCCCTTTGGAGTGTTGAGAGTTATTCTTTATTCATTGTTCTAGGTGAGTTACTATCATTCAAAGAGTGATAGATTGGAGTGTGATTGTTCAAGGTGTTGAACAGATCAGGTGAGGAGTTTTTCACGCTATTAATAAAGATTAGTAGCTGAGTTTTCTTCTACATCTTGGTTACATTTATCCTGTTAGTTAACACCGAAGTCTCAGATCAGAACTGAGTGTTCTGGACAACTACATTACGAACTGTCAAGTGGTATCAGAGCGGGTTTACCTTCGCTCGAGGCTAACGCTTCAAGGTAGATCGTGAAGATGAGTTCGTACAACGTCAAAGCTCCCAAGCTAACCAAGCTGAATTATTCCAAATTGTGCGAGCAGACGGAGGCATAACCGATGTCTGTTGACTACAAAGTGTGGAAGGTGGTTACCAAAGGCGACTTCAAACCCACCATTGTTGTAGAAGGGCGTACTCAGGATAAGCTTGAAGAAAAATGGACAGAGGATGATGAAAAATTGCTCATAAAAAACAAACAGGCTCTGCGAATCCTTGTATCCTCTCTTTCTGATGAAGATCAGGGAAGAGTTCTCGGTATTCAAAAGGCAAAAGGAGTGTGGGATTTTCTCAAGGTAGCATATCAAGGCACTGAGTCTATTCGAAAGGCGAAGGAAAAATAGTTTAAAAGAGAATTCAACAATTTTAAAATGACAGAAGGAGAGACACAGGTTGCGGCAATTGAAAGATTTAATCAGATCCTGATAGAAATCAAGACCGTTGGTGCCTCACTCACAAGTGAGCAGACTAACGAAAGATTTTTGGAGTCGCTCACTAAGGATTGGTTGAATTACACTTCTATGCTGGAGAAGATGGACAAGGTGTCATCTGTATATTTTGAGGAGCTGTGTTATGAGCTAATCGTTCATGAGAGCAAGATGAAAGAGCAAACAATGGAGGGTGTTTCGGTTGAGAGAAAAGATCTTGCCTTGAAGGCAAAGAAAGTGGTGGAAAATCATGACTGGAAGCTAGATGATGACTTTGGTACAAAAATGAATCTTCTTGCTCAAGGCTTGAAGAGAATTATGAGCAGAAAAAGAGGCGGATATTAGGGGACAAACAGTAACCTTCGTGAAACTGATATCAGTAACGTTGAATGTTTTCGGTGTCATAAGTTGGGACATATGATAAAGGACTGTCATTTGTCATCCAAGCCACCTCAGTATAGGAATCGGGATACTCGTATGGCTGCGGTAGTATGGGGTAAAGAAGAGGAGGAGTCTGAGCTGGCTGAAAAGGTGGAGGCACATTACTGTATGACGGAAATTCATCGGTCTCACACTGATAAATCGGAATATGATGAGTCCATGTGTCTTGTTGTGAAAGATAAGGAGCATCACTCTCTTGTGGGAGAGTAGGTAAGTCCTCGTAACTTAGATAATTTTTGTAGGGAGTCTTCGAAAGATCAGATTTTTAATGCATTGAGGGCAGCTCTATTAGAAATTGATTGTTTAAAAGGAAAACTTGATAATGTAATCAATAGAGAGAGTCAAATAAGACAACTAGAGTCAGAGATAATTGAGTTAAAGGAGAAGAATCAGGAGCTGGCAGGAAAGCTAGTAGAGAGTTCTTCCAAGGTATTACAGTCTACATTCACATCGTCAGTTAAGAGTAAGTTGAGTTCTATTCCAGAATGGGCAGAAAAGGAAATTCAATTACTTAAAGCAGACAATGAGTGGATTCGTCAAGACAATGCTGATCTCCAGAAACAATGTGATACTCTAGATAGAAGACTGAACATTATTAATCTGGAAAATCCATCATGGCATACAGGAAAAATTAAGCTCAATGAAATTGTTAGAAAACCAAATCAAAATCGTAATGGACTAGGGTTTCGTGGAGTAGTAGAAAAAGATCTAAAACCAAGGAAGCAATATACACAAGTCAAAGCTCCAGTAAGTAGAACTTTTTTTGTAACACCCCACTCGATAAACTCGTAATAATCACTCTTGTAATAATCACTCTCGTAGCAAAATTAGAGACGTCTCACAGCGGAAGTTTAACTATATTAATCCTCGTTTGGGTGTCACATACCGTTACTCGCCCATGCGAGTAAAGAAGCACAACCGAAATATAATAAATAACAAAAACAATTAACCGCAGTGATGAACGAGATATTTACTACATTATCCTATATACAAACCAATACCTATGACAAGTGAGTACTTAAGGAATTCCCAAGATTACAACGCGCTAGATTATTTAACTCTAAACATGCTATAATTAAAAGTCGAGGTCGTCTACCCATATTCCCGCTCTTCGGCTCGCATCACGAACATGTACCTGTAAGGGGGGGGGGGGGGGCGTATAGGCTCAGCGAAGCGCTGAATATGCTAATGTGTAATCCTAGACCCTTTAGGTCACTTAGGTCAATTAGCCGTCTGAACATGAGGTTGATTACATGCTGGTTCATTTTACAGTTTATGTAACAGTAGATAACATGCATAAGCATACAATACCATCAAAGTGACAATCCATACATTACATACAATCCACAACATACCAGGTACCATGTACTGTAAACATTCACACAAATAAGTAGATATTTCCATCGAGATGTGTGTAGTTTTTTCTTTAACTTATGTTAGCCACCATTAAGTCTTGCTCTCAATATCCATGGGTGTCATGTTGGGACAACCTGTAAATAACCTCACTGGACAGTAGTCTCCCGCGCACACGAAGTGCTCATTGCCAAGGATCATTCGATCCCGGGACTTCCACTTGCCTAATAAAGGCATCCATGAATGGCCGAAGCGTGTGCCGAAGTAGGCACCCTGTTCCAACAGTCTATCCAGGCCCGTCGGAATGTAGAGAGAGTCGGTCCGATACAGACGTTATACTCCGGTGATCACCAATACGCAACCAACTAGTCAAAACTAATTGGATTCCCATACCATGTACCATAACCAACATTCTCCAATATATGATTAATCCTTAATCAACTACCCTAAGTAAATGCTTAGGTCTTAGAGAATTCTTTACCACTTATTACCTTTGAAGTCTTATGCACTTCCCTAGAAGTAGTCTAGGTTATAGTCATGTTCGAGTATCAAGCTCTAGAGACTGGGGATCCCAAGTCTCGTTTCTAAGTATTCTACTTAGGTCAATATGGAATAATGTTTTCAGATATTAGAATTCCAATCATAAGAGCAATCATAGTAATATTGTCCGAAGACGTCGCACACAATAATAATCACGTAGCAAATCAATGTCTAATCCACACAACATGCATAGCAAACATATCGCTCTTGTCGAGTCAAACAATACCCAAACCGAGGCTTCCCTCAGAGGTTTGGACCACACAATGAACATACCGTACACCGTCGACGCTCACGTGATAATCCCCGCGTGGTCTCTATCACTCACAATGCTCGTGTCTACCCACTCGTACCTCTGGTACACACATTGTTCTAATATTAATATACATACATACATATATATATATATATATCTCGAACTTACTTAATCAACTTAGATCAAACCCGTACTTCCATCCCGTAGCAAATCCTTAGTTGATCTCTTATTCAACTCGACGTTCGTTAATCTTAGGGGTTTATATTTCAACTACTCGTTATTCTTTACGAGTGCGTAATTGTTGTTATGACAGTAATACTTGTCACATGAAAGTTTCGTTCACAATTGTTTACGTATAGTTAGGTTGTATGCACGCAGAGGAAATGTTACGTGCGCGCATGTATGAAGTCTAAACATTTCGTTATTCGGAATAGTTTACGTAGTTTGTTCACGAACATATGCGGACATTTATATATACACAAGTATGCATGTATTATAGTTGTAGTTATGCGTTGTCGTTTACGCATCCTTGTACACACAAGTAAGGTGCTATACACTCGTACATGCATGTAACGTTACTGTCATTACATCCGTGTTTACATGTAATCGTATAATCCCGTATGTAACTCGCCATTCATGTTATATTCTCTTGTCACGTTATAAATTCCCATGATATAAATTATAGGGTTCTACTTGTAATAAAATTCCAACCATATCTTGTACTTCCAAAATTCGCCAACTCACCCGTCATTTGATGTAAATGTATATGCATATTTGCTCTTTAATAACACCTTTATAACAAATCCTTTCCTACTTTAATATAATGTCATGTTATATCACTCAAAACTTTATAATATGTTCTGTCCATATTATTGAAATTTCCCAAACAGCCCATATATGTTTTCGGTAATTCTAACCTCTTCCCCACATCTTTTGATTAATTATAAAATCAACCATATATCGTAACTACCATATTTATAACCTTGTTAATTTATAATCTAAGGTTCTCAAACATTATCATATTCATGTATTATGTATATAATTCCGAACAACACTACCGTTTTCAGAAATCCCTATATCCTTCCTACATGTTTTGATTATTTACAAAACTAGCCCATATATTATACTTGTTACAATTGTAATACTTAAGATTTTATAATATACACCTTAATTATTTTTAAATACCAAACTAACCCAATGTTTTCCTCAATTCCAAACAGTCCCCTCTGTTCGACTTAATGCACCTTAACCTTCATCTTTCATTATTTACCTTTTCGCCCATAAGTTCTATAAAGTGTTACATTTTAATACTTAAACTATATGCTATACTCCTTAATTAAATTAATCACAAAACCAACTCATAACTTACCCAAAATACATACAGACCCTCAAGGTCATTTAAATCTCATTCCAACCCCTAATCTTTCAGAAATTACATTATATACCCATAGATTTTTAAATCGTTACAAATTAGTACTTAAACCATATATTATAATCCTTAACTAATTAACTCATCAAAACTAACCCCAAAATTCTTTTAATTTTCAAACAGACCCCTAGGGTTTTAATATTTATTTTCTCGCACTTATATTTTCTGTAATTACATAAACTACCCCCTATCTTTTTATAATTGTCATTTTTGACTTAATATTTCTTTAAATGCCCAAAATAATCATTCTTGTCATTTTAAGTTGGTCGACCTCACTTGTGGTCAAGGTTGACCACTTAATATATCCTCTTGACCAGATTTATTTTTATTTACTAAAATACCCTAATTAAAACTCTATTTTTATTTAACCCCTAATCTCATAGAATTCATATCCTATATTCATAAACTTCCCAAGATCACCTCTCGGTTTCTATTTATATTTAATGTTCTATATTTCTTTTAATTATGTTTTGACCCCTTATATAATTTATTTATTCACTTAGATATTTTATAAGATTTTAAATTCATTAAAACCATGTTAAAAGTTTATAATATACCATACCCTTCCAATATATTCTCAGTAGTTATATTTGCTAGGTCATAATATTGCACAGAATTATTCATCCTATAAATCAATTCATTTAATCATAGTCTGTTAATAACTTCATTATAATCCAATATTTAAATTGCCTAATTAATATCACTTCATGCTTTTAAAAATTCAGAATGGTCTAGCAGAATTATTATAAACTGCTCATACAGTATTATTCTCATAGATCATATGAACACTTAATAAATTATGAATCATGCTCCCTGATAAAATTATCACCTTTTAAACAATTTATAAATTTAATAAAACCAGTTAAAGCTTAAAATACACATAATGATATAACCTAATTACATGGCCTTAATAATAGCATATAATGATATTTAAATGCCATTAAAATATCCTTAAAATCAGGTTATGGTCACAATTAGCACCAGAATTTATGATTAACTCCTCTAAGCCCTTTTCTTCCATTTTCTTTCATTATTCACTAATAAAATAACCTTAAATAAACCATTAACACTTAACCTCCTTAATTATTATCTAGCTATTTATTTTCTACGGATCTAAATATCACATATACACACTTACTCTCTCGGTTTTGTATAAATCAATACTTAATTTTCTCATACCACTTTTTTCCATTAATAACTTGCAAAATATACGTTAATAGTCTCTCATAACTAATATCACTAATAAAATACTTACCCCTTAATTTCCTCCATATATTTAGGATTTAACATCGCCAAAACTCACATATATTCTCGGTTTGGTGCAGTTTTTTGTGTGATAATTCCTAAATATCATTCCCTCACTTTTTAAAATTTAATATTAATCTTAATAAATCCTTAACACCAAGTTTCACCAGCCTAACACCTAGTGATTAATTCCTACGCACAACCAAAAAAATCTAAACAGCACACTATATATAACTATATATATATATACTTACGGTGTAATCCTGTTACAAAAATAATTGACTTAAAACATAACCGTGTATTAGTATAATTACCTTTGATATAACTTCAAAGAATCCCACCAGCTACCATCCTCTCGGCTGTTTAGATAATAACCACATAGATTAGATTTTTGTTTTTTGTATTTAAGATTTCACTTAAACACCCACATAGCCATCAAATGTATATTAGTAACTTACCCTTTTATAGCTTGAGTTTCTTCTTGTAATACCCTTCAACTTATCGGCAGTCTATGTGTGTACATATACTTTTTTTTTCATTTCAGCCACAAGAAAAAGAGCTAGTTTTTAGTTAGTAAGTGTTAAGCCTAGTTTTTTTTTAAACGTTAAAATGAGTGATCCATACCTTTGTTTTGGAGGGGTTTAAGTGTTATTCTCGGCTCATTTGCTGTTTGAAGCTCAATGGCAAATTCACACGCAAGTTACCCATCAAGACACTTTAGATTCATCCTTTAGGAGTTGATTTCTCCTTAATAATATTTTCTCTTTGCATAGAGATTTAGTGCATAATTTAATGTCCATCTTGGACTATGTATTTTTACAATAATATTTGTAGCAATTATTGCACATGATTTAATTTAATCCTTATTAAATTAAGGTAGTAATTATTCGGGGTATTTCATTTTTGTCGTATCCTACAACGTATGAATGTAGCTATTGCCATAATCTTGGACATCATATAAATTCATGTTTTAAGCTACAATGGAAAAATGCCGGATTTCTGCCTCTCATACTGTTAAATATGCTAGCATGTATTCACGTCGACCCAAACAGCAATGGGTCCCCAAACGTTATGGATTCTGTTTTCTATTTATGTGTCAGGACTATGCTGACGGAGCTAATATATGGCTCATGGATAGCGGTTGTTCTCAACATATGACCGGAGACCATACTTTGTTTCACGAGCTAGAAGGTTTACATGGAGGTTTTGTGACATTCGGGAATAATGGAAAGGGACAGATCATAGCTATAGGCACAGTAGGTCATCAAGGAAGTGTTGAAGATGTTTGCCTGGTGGATGGGTTGGAGCATAACTTACTAAGTGTGTCACAAGTATGTGACAAGGGACCTTCCTCTATCACTTTTGACTCCTATGGCTTTATTGTTACGGATATGACTACTGGCGCACCTCTTCTGCAAGGATATCGGAGGGGAAACCTGTATCTGGTGGATGTCGATGATCAAAATTTGGACGTCACTTGCCTAACTGTGTCCACAGATAGTGCGAATTGTGGCATCAGCAACTTGGCCACGCTCACACTCGGTTGATCAATAAACTTCGCACTCAACACTTGGTTGAAGGGCTTCCATCTGCAGTACTTCACGAAGACAGTCCCTGTAGTGCTTGTCTGTTGAATAAACAAACTCGATCAACTCATATCCCTAAAACAGTTGTTTCCACCTCAACTGTGCTGGAACTTGTTCACATGGATTTGGTAGGTCCTATGCGTACTATGACCAGAGCAGGGAAGAAGTACATCTTTGTTATAGTGGATGATTACTCTCGTTTCACTTGGATTTACCTACTTCACACTAAATCTGATACATTTGATATGTTCAAAGGCTTCTGTGTTCAAATACAACGTCAATTGGGTGTACCTCTACGTACCATAAGGTCGGATAATGGTATAGAATTTGTTAATCTGCAGTTTCAACAGTTCTACACTGATCAAGGAATCACTCACACCTTTTCCGCAGTGAGAACACCACAACAGAATGGTTTTGTTGAAAGAAAGAATCGAACTTTAGTCGAGATGGCACGTACAATGCTTAACGCTAGTGGATTAGCACCTAGTTTTGGGGGGGAAAGCCATCAATACGGCATGCTACATCCTCAACCGTGCTCTAATCAGACCTATACTCAATCAGACTCCATATCAACTGGTGAAAGGACGACCACCATCTATCAAACATTTTAAGGTATTTGGATGTCGGTGTTTCATTCTACACAATGGTAAACAGAATACTGGTAAGTTTGACATAAGAGGAGATGAAGGAGTATTTTTGGGTTATTCCACTACTAGTAAGGCCTATAGAGTGTTAACAAACGTACACTTGTCGTGGAAGAATCAGCATATGTATGGTTTGATGAAACAAATTTTGGATCTCGAAACCCACAAAATATTGGTTCAGAATTAAGTGTCGATGATTCTGATGATTCTGATTCTGATACACCACCTTCCTCTACTCAAATTTCTCCCACTACATCATAAACCAGTTCACATTCTGCTCCATCAACTTCCTCACACCCATCATCCGATACTCCTAATAGTTCCCCTATGCAAGTTGAATCCTCTGAAAATATCAATTTTGTGACTGATTCAGTGATATTCCAAGCTCTCAATCTGATGATGCTACTATTCCTCCCGTTATTCCTTCTCGTCGGGCTCCTGGTGTTACGTTGGATAATCTCCTCTCAGACCTGAACTCAGGAAGAGTAACTCGTAACTCACTTTGGAACTATTGTGCTCATGAGGGATTTTTGTCTAGCATTGAACCCCGTAACATAAAAGAAGCCCTTACTGACTCTGATTTGATTCAGGCCATGCAGGAGGAACTCAACGAATTCAAAAGGAATGATGTATGGACTTTAGTCCCTCGACCAAGTCATGAGGAGAAGTTATTGGAAACGGTGGGTTTACCGTAATAAACTTGATGCTGATGGTCATGTTGCCCACAATAAGGCTCGTTTAGTTGTTCAAGGATACAATCAGCGGGAGGGTATAGACTATGATGAAACTTACGCTCCTGTTGCTCGTTTAGAAGCTATCCGTATGTTGATCGCCTTTGCTGCTCACAAGGCCTTTCCTCTGTATCAAATGGATGTTAAATGTGCATTTCTGAATGGCTACATTGATAAGGAGGTATATGTAGCTCAACCTCCAGGTTTTGATGATCAGTCCAGACCTGATGATGTTTATTTACTCAAGAAATCTGTTTTATGGTTTAAAGCAAGCCCCAAGGGTCTGGTACGCTCGTCTCACTTCTTACCTACTTCAGCAAGGTTTTACTCGGGGTAAAGTGGATAGCACGCTTTTTCTTAAATTTCAAGATTCCGATATTTTATTGGTTCAAATCTATGTCGATGACATCGTATTTGGTTCTTCTTGTCCCAAGTTATCCAAATCTTTTGAAACTGTGATGACAAATGAATTTTCCATGAGTAGTATGGGAGAACTCACCTTCTTATTAGGTTTACAGATTCGCCAGACTAAGGCTCACACATTTGTCTGGCAAGGAAAATATGCTATTGAATTAATGTCCAAGTTTGGGTTTGAATCAGCTAAATCCTTGGCTACTCCGATGTCTAGTAGTGTTATCAAACTCGGCTCCGAAACTCATGCTGAACCTACTGATCCTACCGAGTATAGAGCCATGATAGGCTCACTGATGTATCTTACTGTAGCAGACCCGATATTCTCTACAGCGTCTGCTATTGTGCTCGGTTCCAGGCTGATCCTAGGGTTCCTCTTCTTCAGGCGGCGGTGAAACGAATATTTCATTATTTGAAAGGTACTCCTAACCTGGGTTTGGTTTATCATGTAGGGTCTTCTTTTACTCTCCAGGCTTACACTGACGCTGATTTTGGAGGATCTCTTACTGATAGCAAAAGCACATCGGGATGCACTCAGCTTCTGGGTACTAATCTGGTATCATGGTCTCTAAGAGCAGGCTAGTCCTCTATGGCCCTGTCCACTACTGAAGCTGAGTATATTGCTGCTGCTGCTGCTTGCGCGTTGCGCTCAAGTCCTCGGGCTACAATTTCAACTCGCAGACTACGGCATGCCACAATCACCAGTTCTAATCTACTACGATAATCAATCTACCATTGCTCTGTCCAAGAATCCGGTGCAACATTCCCGTACTAAACATATCGAGATTCGTCATCATTTTCTTCGTGATTAAGTTGAAAAAAGGGACAATAGAGCTGCTCCATTGTTCTACAGAGCAACAGTTGGCGGATATTTTTACAAAACCTCTTCCTCGAGAAATCTTCAACTGTCTGAGTCTAGCACTAGGCATGGTTAACGTTGATTAAGGTCCATTTCTTTTATTTTCTGTGTTTTTCTCTTTTGTGTATGCACAAACATGGTACTAGGAATGAGTGGAGAGTTTTTTTTATATCTTACATCTAAGTCAGGATTCCGTTGGTTATTGTGGAACACGTTATAGATGATCTGGATCAATGTTATAGTAGGAACGTTTTTCATGTTGTTAGTTTACATTTTCCAACAAAAAAAACACACAAACCAAAGAAAAACCCACAAAATACTTTTCTCACGGTCTCTCCAACCGTCATCCACTCTCCTCGTCCATTCTTCCACGTTTTGTCAGCTTTTCTTTAATGTCAGTCTAAAACCCATTTCACCTGAGTCGTCTCCCCATTTTCAATTCGCCTGTCTTTTTCTTGTTCGTTTACCTTCTTCTTGCCCACACTCGTATCTTCACCATGGAAATCGTACCTTATGATCCCGCCTTCGCTTATCGTCAGCTTCTTGCTCTTACCTCTCCACATTTTCTTGTTTCACCTCATCCGCCATGTATTTCGGTTGATTCCAGCCTACTACCCATGTACCTTTGGCCGTTTATGCTCTCCCCTATTTCTGATCCTTCCTCCGCGTCTCCACCCTCATCTCCACAAAACCCATCTCCTTCTCGTCGAAACCCTAGAAAACAAGCTCGTCCTCCAGTGCTGCTGCTACTCTTCGACGTCGCCAGTCTCTTCGGCCACGTTGCCCCCAGCCTCCTCTGCCCCCATTCACCCCGTCGTACCCTGGTACTATCTCTGATGATGATGATGTGCCCTTATCAGTCTTACGCCAACGCAAGCGTCGCGCTGCTCAAGTTCAGTGTGCGTCTACTTCGAAACGTCCCCGACGTGCTTCTCCGGCACCCAGTTCCTCTGCTACGATGTCGGATGCTTCGTTAGACTCTTCATCGACAAATTCGGCTTGGTATGGGTACTCATTTCCCCGCTATCCCTCTTTCAAAACTGATATTCAAAATGCAAATATTGTCGTGGGCAAGCGAGAGTAGATTCTACCTGGCTCCGTAAGAATAAACTGTCTAATATTGCAAGTTGTCTCTCGGCTCAAGGCTGGTCGTCCGTGTTTGAGCTGGGTACACAAATCTACTGGGAACCTGTTAAGGAATTTTACAAAAATTTGTATTTTGTGGATGAGTACCTTGCTCGGTCTAAGGTTAAGGGAGTTGATATTGAGCTGAATCCTGAATTGATTGGTATGATTTTGGGTGTCCCTATTGAGGGTGTTAAGACATTTTCTAGAGATGTTAATACCTTTGCTCCAACTCAAAAAGATGAAGATCTCTTTGGTTTCTTTGGGGGTCGAACCTGAGACCCGGAAAATTAGGTCTGCTCCTCAACGAATGCTTGATGTTCTTGGACGGTTACTACACATCATTGTCTATCAGGGTGTTGCACCCAGAAATGATCAAAGGGGCACGGTTACTTTTATGGACATCTGTTTGATGTGGTGTTTCATTCAGAATTGTCCAATCAGTTTGCCCCATTTTATCTTGTTCCACATTCATCATGCTATTACTCAGTGTACTTCATCCCTACCCTATGCCACCTGGTTGACAAAGATTTTTGAGTACTATTCTGTTGATCTCTCTGATGAATCTGCCAAGGTCTTGGATCATAATCATGAGCTCTCTCAGACAACCCTTTCCAAGATGGGTCTTGCCCTGGCTGGTAATATATGGATAGTTAAACAGCCTCCCAAGGTTGTTTCGGGTGCTACAAAGACTTTGGCACTCTCCCACAACAATTGGATGAAATTCTATCTCTTATCAAGACTATTGACGCTCGTTTGGCTCATTTGGAGACTCACTTGGGGTGCGACGTTGATCCCTGTCTATTATCCTTGCTATGTTCCTCCCTCGCTTTTGGTGTAGTTTCCCAGTCCTAGGTTGTTGCAGTTCTTTGTTTTTGCTGGTGCCCTATTTCAGACTACTTTCTTTTTTTGAACACAGTTGCTTGTTCTGCTGACTTCGTGGTTTATGTGTGCTATCTTCTAAAACTTTTTCCTGTCATTAACATTGTATAAAATGCTATTGCGTGTTCCTTGATATATCATTTTACATTTTGTGAGTTTTTTTAGGCACATACCATTTTTTATTGCGCAAAAGGGGGAAACATGGTGAATATAGAGATTTTTGGCTGTTAATCATGTTAGCTTTGTTTCAGGGGGAATCTACATTTCAGGGGGAATACGACATATGTGATTCCTTTATTCTCTATGACCAAGTTTGCACACATCAAAAAGGGGGAAAATGTAAATGTATGTGCACTATACACTTATTGTTTTTTGATGTGTGACAAATATGTTGAGCTAGTCATGTACTCAGTATATGTCCTTTTCGGTAATTTCCCTTTAGCCGCAACAGAATCGGAGCAACACACGTGAGATCATATGCGCTGTTAAGTTGTTGAGATTTGCTCCTAATATATCTCCACTCAATTGACGTTCGGACGTATGGTTACATGAATATTCTGGGAGGGAAGTTGTTTAAGTTTAGGAAATTCTGGTTATCTTATGTATATATATTATATATATACTGTAGTTGTTATGCCCCAGTTTTTTTATTTCATTCATTTCCTTTCTAATACGCAAAGGGAGTTTGTGTTATTTTGTAACCTTATGTTAGAATGTTTATGACATTCCCCTACTGTTGTTATGTTGGTTTGAGGAAGGAAGCTAAGAATGTCTTTTCCGTTTCGTTATAATTTAAGGGTTAGGAAATTTATTTCTTTCCTTATTATTTTCCTAACTCTCATTTTCTCCTTTCCAATTCCACATTGTTTTTCTCCTTCCTCAATTATATTCACGATCTTTTTCTCTCGCTTCGCTCCGCCAGTGACTTCCTCCCTTTGCTCAATCTCCTCTCCATCCCTTCTTCAATTTCTTTCAATTGTAATCGCTGGAGGTCTGTAGATGGAATTGTGTTCGTCCGTCAGTCGTCAACCAGGTTGGATTGTAGATTGGTTCTCTTCTCCATTAAGGCTTCCTCTTCTATTTTCTAATTCTGATTTTGTATTTTGGAGCGGTTCAATTCGAGGGATTGTCATTCGATTGGAGATTCGGGAAGGCGATTCGTAGAGTCCGCAGAGATGGCTTAGCTACGGATGTGAGGTAGGTGGTAGATGGATTCGGTTGTATGCGTTCACCCACGGGGGTTTTGGTTCCGTTGTTTTCCTGTATATGTTTGTGTGGTTTCTGATTTGTGTAATTTTGTGTATGTTCCGGATTTGCGTTTCGATGCGTTACAACCCCGTGGATTTGTATTTGTTTTGCGTATTTTGATATGTAAGTATATTTGACAATGGTGAATCTACCTCTATGATTCCCTTCTGTTTTGTGAACTCTGAGTGCTTTTGATTTAAGAGTTTCGATTCTGCAAATTAAATCGTTTGATTGACTTCGTGTGTGTGTTATTCTGTCTGTTTTACTGCTGTTCAATGGCTTAAACCCCCAAGGTTGTTTTCTGTAAAACATATGTTGATTTGGCATTGTTTGTGCTTCTGTTTGTGTGAAAATCGCTTCTGTAAACTGAACTGTTCGGCGCGTCCGAACTTCGTCCGAATTGGAAGTTCGGACACGCTCTGTTGCGCCAAGGTTTTCTGAGATTTCACTGTGTCCGACTTCCGTCCGAACTTGGAAGTTTGGACACCCTGTTTTTGCACCCCGGTTTCCTGACTTCGAAACTCAGACTTCACCACGTAACTTTTTCCGAAAACCGTCCGAACATCAGTCCGAACTTCGATGTTCGGACACTCTAAATTACCCTTCTGTTTTCAAATCGACTTGTGTCCGAACTTCGACGTTAGGACACAAGTTCGGACAGCTCTTTGTTTTGACCATAACTTCTTCGTTTGAGCTCCGTTTTGAGTGCCGTTTGTGGCGTTGGTTTCCTCTTTCTGTGTACTATCTGTTTGACATGTTTTGGCATGTGTTTAAGTATATTTTGGTTGGAAAGTCACCGATAATCTTTTGAACTCTATTTTGCTCTATAAAGTGTGCTTCGGCCTCTGATTTCAGTTTTACTTTGGCTAGTCCTGGTTTAAGACTTCTGTTTCAGCTATGATTCAGTTTTCATTGTGTTAAGGCCTTGTGCTTTGGTGTGTGTTCTTTGCAACACCTTCTGAACTGATTTGTTAAGCTTCTGTTTTGGGACCTAGTTACTCTGTTTCTGAGCCGTGAATGGCTGGGTCGAGCTATTCCGTGGTATACCATGTTGACGTCATTCTGAGTGTGGGTCATGCCCAATCTGTTCTGTGGGGTTGACGTACCCTTTGGCTTCTGGTCATTTCTGCGTTGTCGAGGGATCTGTTAGATCCATGGGTCTCCGACCCTTTCTGAGTGTTTGTGCTTGATGCTAGAGTCCCACTTCTGATTTTAGTGTTCTGTTTTCGTTTGCTTGACTGGTTCTGATTTCTGATAGACGCTTGTGCTTTCTGTCTTCTAAGAGCTTCTGGTTTATTAAGTGATCTGTTTTTGGTTGCTCTGTCTGTATTTGATTTGAGACGGTCTGCTGTGTGCTTCCGTCTTCTGAGAAGTCTCTGGTTTGCAAAGCTTGATTCTGGTTTGTCTTCTGCTGCTCCTTCTGATTTGACAACACTTAGCTTTCTCTGTTTCAGACCTTTGTCTGTTGGAAGGTGAAATACCCCGAACTTAAATATGGTGATTAGAATATTTTAATATGGTATTTAAAGGCCTAATAGTGCCTAAGTAATTTTTGGTAAAGAAAATAAATCCAAAAGAAATGAGAAAAACGCTTAGAAAGCGGAAAACGCTAAAATGAGCGTTAAATAACCATAGGAGGTACGAGACCTCGGTTATAGTATCGTAAGGATTCCTAAGGCTTATTCATGCCTAATTAGTATACGGGAACGATTCCCGAAGAAAACGGATCCAAGAAATGTATTAAAACGCTAAAAGAGCTTTAGCGCACGTTTTTCGAGGAAACCCGGAAACGTGACTTTAAGTGGTCAAACGGACCCGTAAAAATTATAAATCATTAAATAACAATTATTAAGCATTTACGGAAGCTTAATAACCAATAAAAATAAAGAAACGAGAAAATTCCGGAAAACGGGCCCGGTTAGTGAATAGTATCAAAACGGGTAAAATAACGAGCGTTTACTGTAAAAGACGAAAAACGCTCCAGTAGTATAACAGTGGGGCCGGTTTTACTGGTATAAACAGCTCACCCACACACACATGTAACTAGCTAATAAGTAAAGGGGACCAAAAAGCAAATAGAAAAGTAGAAAGGTACTTTCTTTTTCTCTCTCCCCTCATTTCTCTCTTCTCTTCCTCCTTCTTCTTTCCCCACCGAGCTGCTCTCCCTCTCTGCTGGGTGGCGATTTGAAGCCCCAAAGGAAGCAACAATGGCTTCTTCTTCTTCTCCTTCATGCTCTACCTCCATTTGAGCTCCAATGTAAAATAATTACATATTTGTAATCCCCTCATCCTCCTCTACATTTCTATCTTTTCAAAATCCGAAAATGAGCAACTTCATCTCCATGGGTTTTCCCATTTGAAGAGAAAAGCACACCATTGTGAAGCTTGGAGTCTCCTCTTTCCAACAAGGTAAAAATCTCCATGAAAGACCTCACTTTTCTCCATCCTTGGCATGGCCGATTTTTGGTCTCTCTCTCTTACCTTGTTTTTCTCTTTTTGGAGCATTGTCTCAACCCTCCAATGGTGGAGTAACCCCCCTTCTTGATTCAAGGGTGAGAATCCCTCTCAAAGATCTCCAAAGGTAAAACCCTAACTTGTGCTCTAAGCCTTTGTAATTGAATTAGAATTCCTTAAGGGTTTAGAAGGATAATTAAAATGCGTTTTGTGTTCTTGGGTGATGGGAATGGAGTTTGGCAACTCCATTCCCCACAAAACCGATTGGTGCAAGAAAGAGAGGAAGAGAAGAAGTGGAAAGGAAATGAAGGAAATATAAGCTCAAGGTAAGAGCTCTTCCTTAATGCTAAATTTTAATGCATTAGAGTAATGGGAATGGGTGAACAAATAAAAGAACCTAAACTATTGTACTAAGTATTGTAATTGTGAATGTTTGAGTACTTGTGAGCAAATATGTGGATTTGTAGGCCTTAGAGCCAAATGAATGGTATATGTGTATTAATATTGCTATTTGAGGAAGTAATGATGTATTGGCATGGTAATTGAGGAGATATTGGTGTATAAGATTTTGGTATGAGTTGTGGTGGAGGACCCTTGTATGGGTGTGGCTAGAATAGGAATGATTTTGGTGATGATGGGTATGTGTGGATAAGTAAGAATTATAGGTGAGCTATGGCAAAATTTTGGTAGGAATTGTGCATTAAAGAATGACTTGGTGAATGGGAGAACCAAGGTATGTATTGGGGTTAGTAGAGATGGATAATGACCATGGATTGGTAATTGGGGAAGGAGGATGAAACATGTAAAAATCTGTAGCAAGAGGTATTGGATTTCCTTGGAGGAATTAGGAGGAATGGAGTGCAAGACTTAGTAAAATGGAAGTTGGACTTGGGTATAGATGTTGTAATTGCTTGGAATGTATTTGTGATGCTAGTAGTGGTATTGGTAGTAGGAGTATTGAGTGGTAAAGATTGAATGAAAATCTGTAGCATAAGAGGAAGAAAAACTAATGGAAGTGTGAGAGAAAATGAGGAAAATTGTGTATATGGATTTTAAATGAGTAAGGTATTTGGGGGATGAACCAAGGCAATTTTGAGGGCCTAAGTAGTGTTAAAATATGTGGGATTAAGTGTAGGAACAATGGGGAGTAATGGGTAAAGGAGAGGACTGAAAACAGAAATGAAAACTGAAGTACTGGGCCGGACCGACCTTGGGACCGGACTTGCAAGGTCGGTCGAGCCCAGATTTACAAAGGACGGAAACCTTCTGGAATGGACCGACCTTGGGACCGGACTGCAAGGTGCCAAGCAAGGTGAAGGTGAGAAACAATGAACAACACCGTACTTGAACTACTGGAATGGACCGACCTTGCGACCAGACTTGCAAGTCGGTCGACTCAAAAATTTCCGTCTTGTAAGCTACTGGAATGGACCGACCTTGCGACCGGACTTGCAAGGTCGGTCGGGCTAAATTTTCCGTCAAGTAACTCACTGGAATGGACCGACCTTGGGACCGGACTTGCAAGGTCGGTCGGCCCTGTAATTTTCCAGCGTAATTCCTTACTGACTTCGACCGACCTTGGGACCGACCCTGGGTAAGGTCGGTCGAGTCAAAACAAAAAAAATATAAAAATAAAAATAAATATGATTAGAGTTATCATATGTATATAAATATATGCCTATACACATAGGTATATGTAAATGTAGTAACACAACATTAATGGAAAGAAAGGATGAGGAAATGCACATGAGTAAGGAAACAAGTTAAGGAAGTTGTAAGTATAAGAACATTAAGTGTACCGGGATAACGGGGTAAGTAAGGGAGTAGTAATTACTTGTATATCGTATGAGCATAGTATTAATAACAATGTTGGAAACATTATCAGTGGAACAAGTGTGAACCAAGGAACAAGGGAACACATGGTAAAGCTAACTCCGGTGAAAGGTATGATTTTCTCATGCCCCGTATGCTAACCGAGTTACGTTGATTTGTGTGCTGTATGCCGGCTAATCAAGATTAAAGCATGAAAACGGTTTATTGCCTTTCATTGTATGTCTTGGTGTATGTTGTGTGAGCTAACCTCTTGATTGATTGTGTGGCTTCATTGGTGCGTAGTACGACTCATAGGTGAGTCTCGTTGTGTAGTGACTCGTAGTAAGAGTCATTTCGTGAACTAATGGAACCGTAGCAACGCACTAAATTAACGAATCACACAAACGATAACACAACCCATGAACTCACTAGAATGTGAGAGAGTGTACGGGAGTAATAACCTTCCGATAACGGTAGGAGAACGAAATGAATAATCCACAAACAAAAAGTAGTGGAAGTATATAAGTAACCTCTATTAGAGGAAATTAATCTTGGTGCAAGACATGAACCATGAGAGTAGTAAAGAATGATGAGGGATCTCCAAACCCCTTAGCAATTAGTCGACCCATTATGAGAGGACCCGACTGATGTAAGTATGCCCCGAACGAGAGAGTATTCGATATGTTGGGGAAACCCTTAAATCTGAGGATACTAGACGGTGGTAATTCCCTAAGCTAGCAGAGGTTATCGAGAGAGATACTTCTAGGCTAATCCCGAGATTGTATTATACTCTGAGAGAAGAGTGTTGGGAATTTGAGTAGTCCGGTAAAACGGACATTGAGTATTTGAGGAGCTAAGCGTATAGCCCTCGTATTGTAGGTCCGGTGGCGAGTCTTGTGTATGACTCCGCCCAGAGGCCAAAGTAATGAGTATTGCGTATGTATGAGTAAAGTAATGAGTACTGAGTAAGAAGTGAGTATGAGTATGTAATGAGTACCGAGTATTGAGTATGTATGAGTAAGTATTGAGTACTGAGTACGTATGAGTAAGTATGGAGTATTGAGTAGCAAGTATACACAAGTATAGTAACGAGTACAGAGTAAGGATCGTGTACGAGTAGGATACTGAACATGGAGTGATGAGTATACAAGAGTAAGGAGTGAGTATGAGTAGAGTAACGAGTAACGCAATGAAGGAGTATTGAACATATAACTGGTATGAACGGTTGACGATCGAATTGTCTTCCTTAGTAAGTATTGAACCTTGTATGTGTATGTAGGTATTGTGAATGTATTGTTGTAGCATGAGTATGTATGTATGCATGTAAAATGAACTCCATGTATATCCGACCCAAAGTAGTCGGCGTACCGCGGTTAGCACGCGGTATATGCGAATTTCATGCGCAGCGTAAGCTGACCCCCTCGGGGGACCGTTTTTAGTGTGCAGGTACCCGAAGCTGATCACCGTTCGAGAGAGTAGGACGGGGACTGCTATGTAAGCATGGGTAGTTGTATAAAAAGGATTGAACTTGTAATGTATGGGAAATTGGAAGTCCAAACTGTATCGGTAATTTAAGGATTGTAGTACACTCGGTATAGTAATGAATTGAAGTTGTAATCGAATTATGGATGGGTAAGCAATGGGAAGTATTGTATTATGTAGAGCACTCGGTATGTTCATATTCATCAGACCGATAGTATGTAATTGTAACTCGCCTTGTTAGTCACGTGGGTGACTAACGGCATTGTACACCCGCCGTAAGTATATCCGCTGCGAAGGTAGAGTAAGCAGTAGTAATGACGTGCGGAGCGGTAGGGTTTACAAAAAGTGGTAGAGAGCGAGCGATGCTGATGTGAGAATATACCGAGTTTAGGAAAATACCGAGTTAGGAATTAGAGACTTAGGGCTAAGGGTTGAGTGTTAGCGTGTGAGGTACGCTAGTTAGGAACTTCCGCGTGAACCGGAAACCTACAACAACCATACCCCGCCCTCCGCAACCCACGGTATTAAGTTGGGAGAAGAACGCCAGAGAGATGGAAAGACCTCTCACACTCGGGTAAGACCCGATCTGGCAGTTGCAAGTAAACCTATTAGAAAAAGAACCTGTCATACGGTAGAGTCCAAGAACTGGAAGTCCCGAAGACGGTTCCCGTTGGATGATGATGACCGCACTTAATGGCGGAGGATTGAAGATCCTAAATAAGGGATAGTGGAATTTATGGCACCATGGGGCGACATGCTTCGCAGTCGCAAGAACCATGATAGCCAGCAAGAAGAGAAGCACAATCGCGCAATGAAAAAGGAAGAGGAGTAGCAAGCCCGAGACAAGAGAGTCTACGGACTGTAATGTTTGATATACCAATAACGGTATACAAACCGACTAAGGAACTAGTCGAGGTTGGATTAATACCAAACCTACAAGCCAAGAGGCACATAATAACCGAACAAACATGGTTTGGATAGCTATGAAAGTAATCATAGAACTTACACCTATAGGACCACGAAATGGTTCCTAAGGATAAGCCAAGTCTCGTTAACCACAGTGAGGGTGAGAGACACCCGGATGGACGACACCATGTCAAGTACTCTGAGAACGACTCAGGAGATCGATCACCATGATCAAAAGATCAAAGGAAGGTCCAATAAGACACCAAACGTGGATGGAAACGATACCGTAACGGTATACGTGAACTGAAAAACAACCCCCCGCGCACTTGCCCGGGGCAAGTGCAGCAACTACAAGACGGTTGGGAGACTTTTAACAACCCGCAAATACTGTTTAAAGTACCGCGAAGACGAATGGAGCAAATATAGGATCACCAATCCTAAGTACTTAAATAACGAAACCTCGGAAAGGCCTAACGGCCCGACCATTGTATTAAGAGTATACCGGTCAGCAAGAAGCTGAACCTGGTTAAGACCTGAATCATGGCAACGCCATGAAGAATTTCTTTTAACACCGAACTGTTATTTCAAAAACCAGAATTTTTCTTTCAAAACCACAAACCCTTCTTTTAAACCTTGGATTTTCAAAACCAAACCAACGGAATTACGGTGAGTATCATAGAGTGATACAAGAGAAGTTGACAAATGAATACTTCACCTAGGCGTGTGACGAACACTACGAGTGTACCCAAATACGGGATGTGGGACGACCGCACTCCGAAGGAGCTTGCGGGCCTGACACATAGTTAGGTAAGTGGTAATGTGCCAAGACGGTACCCCACGTATGTATACATGTAGTGTGCGAAACACGGGAAGTAGTCAACTCCGTTCTACGGACCATAAGTAAATTTGAAACAGAACAGTTGGTTACCTCAACCGAACAAAGGAAACTCAGACAAGCTTACAAGCTAAGGAGTCAAGAACCTACTACAGAAGATGATTAAGAGTTAAAGGTGCGAGAAGCACCAACAACTGAATGAAGACATTGGACATGTCTTGAATATATTAAAGTAAAACGTGATGACTGGAAGGAATACCCAGTCTAAACACAGTAAGGCAAATGCCTAACATTAACACATCAGTGTTCAATGAACGGGATGAGATTCCCAGAACAACTACCACAAAACACAAGGGTGATGCGGAAGGTACCGGAAATACCATTCATCGCCGGAAGGAATATCAAATCCGTTATAACATAAGGAAAAACACCAGTGATCTACCCTAAGAACGGGAGACACTATAACCCTCAACGGATAACTCAGATCCAGAACCGCAGGGTGGATAACAAACTGAAACATACTCATAAATGTTAGCCAGATGCTACCATATAGTCGGTACTACCCAGGAGCAATCCATAAAGGGTATCAAGTCAACACAGTTGAATGAGATGTCGTGGGAATAACACCACAATCGGAACGAACATACGGTTAGAACACCGAAGGGATCCCACTTGACAGGGGATACCCCAGATTAATAAATGGCATCGATCATACCAGATACAAAAGGGTCTCCAACATACGGAAGCGTGATGCGACGATCTTATCATGGAGCCCAGTATCACCTCCAACTCAGCGACAGCTTACGGAGAAATAACCACTTGGGAAAAACCTATGATGAACAGAGCTCTAGGCAACATGGCTAGTAGGCCATGAAACTGTTACCACACAACCCAACGGTTGCAAAACCAATGTGAACTATATGGAAAGTGGTCAAGGATGACACCCATAAAAGAGTAACAACCAATAATCGAGGATGCCCCTCATAAATGTGAGACCGCAAGAGCGGTGAACACAGGGATCCCAAGAAGGGGTATACCATCAGTAACTGTCGGGAAATATATCCCTTCAGAACTAATGTACTAAGCTGTACATACAATGAGCAGCAAACAGAATACAAGCTACAGCAATGAAATAAGCTTCAACACACAATGACAACAAGGAATAACCGGTTATAAAACCAATGATGCTCAGGGAGCTCAAAAAAAAAAATAAAGGAATACCATATTCTGTATCTGCCTAATACATGGGAAACCATTGTATAAGTGACAGAATGAATGGAGCTAGCAACAGCAGAAGAGGCCATATAAACCAATACTGTGGAATCAGTAGGAACATGGCGCGCAACAGGCGACCAATGTATGTGAAAAATCACCCAATACTAAGGAGTGGTTAATACAAAAGGGTAGACAGACCAGGCAACAAGCCAGAAGTCTGCACCAAGAAGAAGCACCACCTGAAAGCACCACCCCTAAAGAAACAATCAGTATTGCGACCTCATAGAGTATCAAGAGAGTTTACGTCTTACGCACTGCTGTAGGATTGAGTGTTTGGTATTGCACTTGTGCAGATAATGATCGAGTGGGATAGCTAGGAATATGAGGAATGTAAAATTGTGGTAAATTATTCTTTCTTCCCACAAACATGGCATAAGCCAGTCAAGCAAAAGCTTAGAAACAAACCGTGCGGCCTAAGGCCAAAGAAGCACGAAGAGGGTGAAACACACCAACAATCACAAGATGCGAATTCCATTGGAATAAAGTGAAGGCGACTTAAGAAAGTCACAAGGACCGACGCATTGAAAATGCAAGGTCATACAAGTAAAGAACACTTGTAATGAACCAGAGAAACTGGTATAATTCAGAAGCTACTAACAATAGAGGAAGCACTACAACTAAGTAGTGACTTAACCTCAACCGACAATAAGTCGGAGGAGCCAAGTGAATGATCACTACAAACACAACAGTATGTATATAGATTGCCGGAGAGCTGGTTACAAATCTAAAACTCATCGAGTTCGAGCACGGTAAGAGAACACCACACTTGGTCAATAAACCTTATTTCCACAATAAGAGGGATAAAAGGGTGATGTGTAACACGTTAAGGATAACGAGAAGGGCGAATAACCCAAGTTATCAGGGTCGCGCAGCAGAAGCTAGTGGGCCCAGAATTCAAGTGAAATATACCTAATGAATAAGAGTTAATCAATACCTTAAAGCCATTTAAGCTGGAACCGAATCCGGGTAAGAGTTAAATAACTCCGATGAAAATTCTTGATGCAGGGACTAACCGATAGTACGGTTAAGACCCGTTGATCAAGGAACATTGTATAATAGACCGCATGGAAACTGAACCACTCCATGACGGCTGAATGCCTTCAACCAATGTCCAATGTTGACACATGGTAGATTACGTGGGCGTAATCCCTTTTAAGGGGGGTAGAGCAAAAACCGCGAAATGTATGTTTTACGTGATAGGTGCGTAAACTACAATGCGCATAGCGCAAGAGAATTCGTTTTGATGGTTGATACTCATGTTACATAAACATTTGTATTCACTCATCGTGTAATTGTGGTAATTTGAGAAGCAAGTATAGGAAAAGGAGTAGTGAAACTCCAGGGGAATGAGAACCCCGATTGGTAATAGTATGAGGAATGAGTATGTATGGGAGACTTGAGGAGTATGAATCGGTGTGGAACCGATGTATGTAATGAGTATAAATCGGTATACAACCGATGTATTTTATGAGTATAAATTTGGTATAGCAAATTAATGGGATATTACACCCATGAATTTCTTGAGTATAGTAGTTGGAGATGATGTAGTAATAGTTGATGAGATGATTAGTAAGTAAGTAAGTGAATCATATAATTGGAAAATGTATGTGTATGATTATGAGTAGCAAGATTAAAAAGATAGAAAACGAAATGATGTTTGACGAGCTGTCTGGTTGTATTGAGGTGGGAAGTGGAACTTGATTTGCTAGCGATCAAGGGAAGCCGAACACAAATTGGAGTGGAAGGATAATTCAACACCAATGCTGATCACATTGGGGTTGAAGGACTCTGGAAGCTCCCTTAAGTGGCCACAATACAACACTAGTAATAGGAATAATCATATAAATTGAAATTGGGAGATGTATGCAAGTTTTCAAAATGAATTTCCAAAACTAATTTGGTACAACTTTCTTCAAACTTGAGAATGAGGATCGGTTTTAAAACCGCTCCCACGGGCGCTAGTGGATCTTCCATGCCTAGGCACGGGTATCCGGTCGAAACCATAGGAGGTGAAGCTAGTTTTGAGTCTGTGGAAGTGTAGAGTAGTTTGAAACCACTACACCGGTTGTACGGTGACAGTGTGTGTTTTGTATTTTTCCAAAGGCACTGGGGCAGCGTAGTCCCGAGTAAGTATGAGTAAGTATGAGTAAAGTATGAGTAAGTAAGTATGAGTAAGTGCCTGAGGATCTCTATATGTGCAAATGAATTTGATCAGAACCAAAGGACCGTAGAGCCAGAAAGCGTAAGTGCTCAAGTCATGACGGCCGTGAACCAGAAGCGTAAGTGTTCAAACGTGACCGGTACCTGAGGGATCACTCGCCATTGGGGGAGGATTGTACCTAATTGTCTGCGGATGGACCCCCTTGGAGAGAAGTAAAACGGATATTTTTGATTGCTATGCATGCAGTGACATGCTGTTTGGATGCGTAGTATGCATCATGTCAGACATCTGGAGTTTGACAAGTTATATGTAGAGGTCATAACCTTAGCATAGAGTATATGTACGAGTAACAGTATTAGATTCACCAACTTTGAGGGCAAAGTTCTTTAAGGGGGTAGATTGAAATACCCCGAACTTAAATATGGTGATTAGAATATTTTAATATGGTATTTAAAGGCCTAATAGTGCCTAAGTAATTTTGGTGGTAAGAAAATAAATCCAAAGAAATGAGAAAAACGCTTAGCAAAGCGGAAAACGCTAAATGAGCGTTAAATAACCATAGGAGGTACGGACCTTGGTTATAGTATCGTAAGGATTCCTAAGGCTTATTCATGCCTAATTAGTACACGGGAACGATTCCCGAAGAAAACGGATCCAAGAAATGTATTAAAACGCTAAAAGAGCTTTAGCGCACGTTTTTCGAGGAAACCCGAAACGTGACTTTAAGTGGTCAAACGGACCCGTAAAATTATAAATCATTAAATAACAATTATTAAGCATTTACGGAAGCTTAATAACCAATAAAAATAAAGAAACGAGAAAATTCCGGAAAACGGCCCGGTTAGTGAATAGTATCAAAACCGGGTAAAATAACGAGCGGTTACTGTAAAAGACGAAAAACGCTCCAGTTAGTATAACAGTGGGGGCCGGTTTTTACTGGTATAAACAGCTCACCCTCACACACACATGTAACTAGCTAATAAGTAAAGGGGACCAAAAGCAAATAAAAGTAGAAAGGTACTTTCTTTTCTCTCTCCCCTCATTTCTCTCTTCTCTCTCTCCCTCCTTCTCTTCCACCGAGCTGCTCTCCCTCTCTCTCCTGCTGGGTGGGATTTTGAAGCCCCCAAAGGAAGCAACAATGGCTTCTTCTTCTTCTCCTTCATGCTCTACCTCCATGTGAGCTCTAAATGTAAAAATAATTACATATTTGTAATCCCCTCATCCTCCTCTACATTTCTATCTTTTCAAAATCCAAAAATGAGCAACTTCATCTCCATGGGTTTTCCCCATTTGAAGAGAAAAGCACACCATTGTGAAGCTTGGAGTCTCCTCTTTCCAACAAGGTAAAAATCTCCATGAAAGACCTCACTTTTCTCCATCCCTTGGCATGGCCGATTTTTGGTCTCTCTCTCTTACCTTGTTTTTCTCTCTTTTTGAGCATTGTCTCAACCCTCCAATGGTGGAGTAACCCCCCTTCTTGATTCAAGGGTGAGCATCCCTCTCAAAGATCTCCAAAGGTAAAACCCTAACTTGTGCTCTAAGCCTTTGTAATTGAATTAGAATTCCTTAAGGGTTTAGAAGGATATTAAAATGCGTTTTGTGTTCTTGGGTGATGGGAATGGAGTTTGGCAACTCCATTCCCCACAAACCGATTGGTGCAAGAAAGAGAGGAAGAAGAAGTGGAAAGGAAATGAAGGAAATATAAGCTCAAGGTAAGAGCTCTTCCTTATTGCTAAATTTTAATGCATTAGAGTAATGGGAATGGGTGAACAAATAAAAGAACCTAAACTATTGTACTAAATCGTAATTGTGAATGTTTGAGTACTTGTGAGCAAATATGTGGATTTGTAGGCCTTAGAGCCAAATGAATGGTATATGTGTATTAATATTGCTATTTGAGGAAGTAATGATGTATTGGCATGGTAATTGAGGAGATATGGTGTATTAAGATTTGGTATGAGTGCTGGTAGGACCCTTGTATGGGTGTGGCTAGAATAGGAATGATTTTGGTGATGATGGGTATGTGTGGATAAGTAAGAATTATAGGTGAGCTATGGCAAAATTTTGGTAGGAATTGTGCATTAAAGAATGACTTGGTGAATGGGAGAACCAAGGTATGTATTGGGGTAAGTAGAGATGGATAATGACCATGGATTGGTAATTGGGGAAGGAGGATGAAACATGTAAAATCTGTAGCAAGAGGTATTGGATTTCCTTGGAGGAATTAGGAGGAATGAGAGTGCAAGACTTAGTAAAATGGAAGTTGGACTTGGGTATAGATGTTGTAATTGCTTGGGATGTATTTGTGATGCTAGTAGTGGTATTGGTAGTAGGAGTATTGAGTGGTAAGATTGAAATGAAAATCTGTAGCATAAGAGGAAAGAAAACTAATGGAAGTGTTGAGAGAAAATGAGGAAAAATGTGTATATGGATTTAGAAATGAGTAAGGTATTTGGGGGATGAACCAAGGCAATTTTGAGGGCCTAAGTAGTGTTAAAATATGTGGGATTAAGTGTAGGAACAATGGGGGAGTAATGGGTAAAGGAGAGGACTGAAAACAGAAGTGAAAACTGAAGTACTGGGCCGGACCGACCTTGGGACCGGACTTGCAAGGTCGGTCGAGCCCAGATTTACAAAGGACGGAAACCTTCTGGAATGGACCGACCTTGGGACCGGACATGCAAGGTCGGTCGGCCAGAAGAATTTCCCACAATGCGACCTACTGGAATGGACCGACCTTGCGACCGGACTTGCAAGGTCGGTCGACTCAAAAATTTTCCGTCTTGTAAGCTACTGGAATGGACCGACCTTGCGACCAGACTTGCAAGGTCGGTCGGGCTAAAATTTTCCGTCAAGTAACTCACTGGAATGGACCGACCTTGGGACCGGACTTGCAAGGTCGGTCGGCCCTGTAATTTTCCAGCGTAATTCCTTACTGACTTCGACCGACCTTGGGACCGACCCTGGGTAAGGTCGGTCGAGTCAAAACAAAAAAAAATATAAAAATAAAAAAAAATATATGATTAGAGTTATCATATGTATATAAATATATGCCTATACACATAGGTATATGTAAATGTAGTAACACAACATTAATGGAAAGAAAGGATGAGGAAATGCACATGTGAGTAAGGAAACAAGTTAAGGAAGTTGTAAGTATAAGAACATTAAGTGTACCGGGATAACGGGGTAAGTAAGGGAGTAGTAATTACTTGTATATCGTATGAGCATAGTATTAATAACAATGTTGGAAACATTATCAGTGGAACAAGTGTGAACCAAGGAACAAGGGAACACCTGGTAAAGCTAACTCCGGTGAAAGGTATGATTTTCTCATGCCCCGTATGCTAACCGAGTTACGTTGATTTGTGTGCTGTATGCCGGCTAATCAAGATTAAAGCATGAAAACGGTTTATTGCCTTTCATTGTATGTCTTGGTGTATGTTGTGTGAGCTAACCCTCTTGATTGATTGTGTGGCTTCATTTGGTGCGTAGTACGACTCATAGGTGAGTCTCGTTGTGTAGTGACTCGTAGTAAGAGTCATTTCGCGAACTAATGGAACCGTAGCAACGCACTAAATTAACGAATCAACAAACGATAACACAACCCATTGAACTCACTAGAATGTGAGAGAGTGTACGGGAGTAATAACCTTCCGATAACGGTAGGAGAAACGAAATGAATAATCCACAAACAAAAAGTAGTGGAAGTATATAAGTAACCTCTATTAGAGGAAATTAATCTTGGTGCAGGACATGAACCATGAGAGTAGTAAAGAATGATGAGGGATCTCCAAACCCCTTAGCAGTTAGTCGACCCATTATGAGAGGACCCGACTGATGTAAGTATGCCCCGAACGAGAGAGTATTCGATATGTTGGGGAAACCCTTAAATCTGAGGATACTAGACGGTGGTAATTCCCTAAGCTAGCAGAGGTTATCGAGAGAGATACTTCTAGGCTAATCCTCGAGATTGTATTATACTCTGAGAGAAGAGTGTTGGGATTTGAGTAGTCCGGTAAAACGGACATTGAGTATTTGAGGAGCTAAGCGTATAGCCCTCGTATTGTAGGTCCGGTGGCAAGTCTTGTGTATGACTCCGCCCAGAGGCCAAAGTAATGAGTATTGCGTATGTATGAGTAAAGTAATGAGTACTGAGTAAGAAGTGAGTATGAGTATGTAATGAGTACCGAGTATTGAGTATGTATGAGTAAGTACTGAGCACTGAGTACGTATGAGTAAGTATGGAGTATTGAGTAGCAAGTATACACAAGTATAGTAACGAGTACAGAGTAAGGAACGTGTACGAGTAGGATACTGAACATGGAGTGATGAGTATACAGGAGTAAGGAGTGAGTATGAGTAGAGTAACGAGTAACGCAATGAAGGAGTATTGAACATATAACTGGTATGAACGGTTGACGATCGAATTGTCTTCCTTAGTAAGTATTGAACCTTGTATGTGTATGTAGGTATTGTGAATGTATTGTTGTAGCATGAGTATGTATGTATGCATGTAAAATGAACTCCATGTATATCCGACCCAAAGTAGTCGGCGTACCGCGGTTAGCACGCGTATATGCGAATTTCATGCGCAGCGTAAGCTGACCCCCCTCGGGGGACCGTTTTTAGTGTGCAGGTACCCGAAGCTGATCACCGTTCAAGAGAGTAGGACGGGGACTGCTATGTAAGCATGGGTAGTTGCATAAAAAGGGATTGAACTTGTAATGTATTGGGAAATTGGAAGTCCAAGTTATATCGGTAATTTAAGGATTGTAGTACACTCGGTATAGTAATGAATTGAAGTTGTAATCGAATTATGGATGGGTAAGCAATGGGAAGTATTGTATTATGTAGAGCACTCGGTATGTTCATATTCATCAGACCGATAGTATGTAGAATTGTAACTCGCCTTGTTAGTCACGTGGGTGACTAACGGCATTGTACACCCGCCGTTGAGTAAGTAATATCCGCTGCGAAGGTAAGTATGGCACAGTAATGACGGTATTAGCGGTAGGGGTGTTACAGAAGGTCTTCCGCTTCAACCTCTGCTTTTGAATTTGCTAAGCTTCTGATTTCGTTCAGCTTTTGATGTGGTTAAACTTCTAATTTTGGTTGAGCTTCTGTTTTAGGTTGAGCTTCTGGATTATCAAGTTTGTTTCTGTTTCTTCTGCCTTCTTCCTCTAAGGCCTCTGTTTCTGATTTGCTATGCTTTGTATAAGTATAAATGTATGTTCAGATTATGTTTTGAGCGTGCTCAGCTGATGAAGTTATCACCTGCTGAGCAATAGTTATGCTCACCCTATCTCCGTCTGATTTGCAGGTTTTAGTTCGTGCTTGGAGATTCAGTTTCAACTTTTTGTCTTGGCATTTGAGTTTTGTATTCAGCTTGTTTGGCCATGGTGCCCAGTTGTAATTAGATTATACTTTGTAATTCAGTTTGGCTTCTGCCTGTGTATTGTAAAGGCATGTTGTAATCATTTATTTGGTAATATATGAGCATTAGTTTTGTTTTGGGGTTTCGATAGTGTAGCCTTGCGTGTCTGAGGTAATAAGCGTGCGGCGTGTAACGGTCTCTCAACCAGGGTGGTTTTGGGGTCGTTACAGTATAGGTTTAGTATACGGGTAGTGTTTTTGAGGTATTAAGAACACAGATATACTTCTTACGGTGAGACCCTTTTGGAGTGTTGAGAGTTATTCTTTATTCATTGTTCTAGGTGGTTACTATCATTCAAAGAGTGATAGATTGGAGTGTGATTGTTCAAGGTGTTGAACAGATCAGGTGAGGAGTTTTTCACGCTATTAATAAAGATTAGTAGCTGAGTTTTCTTCTACATCTTGGTTACATTTATCCTGTTAGTTAACACCGAAGTCTCAAATCAGAACTGAGTGTTCTGGGCAACTACATTACGAACTGTCAAAAGTCATGGGTCACGTGACCCCACGTGACCCCTCTTCGGTCGCCGCCCCTGATTAAACCACTTTTAGCCAACCTAAGGATATTCCAATACAGGCAAATTACATTTCCACAAGTGCTTTTGTATTACCGTATTCCTAGGCAAAATTTCGTCAGAATGATCTGAGTCATAATTAGATCCCTCAAAACATATGCATAATTATCAGTTTATCACCCAATCATCTGTGTATGTTCACAATGTACACAACCATCCACGCGCGAGTGAACACCACTTATGTTCAAGACTACTCTTAAATACCTTCCTTCAAAATGGTCATCAATTCATATGCATGACAACTGCTTTCCCAGGAAGCATATACTCCAACCAAATTATCTTAGTCTTCGAATACTTCCCAAGGTAGCAACATAACCACCATACTTCATGATCCATTTTAGGAAGTGATAAGGGTTGCTCAAATTTGCGACTCACATAGTGAAGGAGAAGGGATCCATCCATAACCTCAAGCAATGGTCGCTAGCACATGCCGTATGAAAGCATGTTGTGGGGATAACATTTCCTTAGAGAAACAGATGTCCTAAAATCAACCCACACTAGCATTTTTAACCCGCATAGTTAACTCAAGCATACTTTTGACAACACATGTCTCAATGCTCATGCTAGGCTATGTTGAACCTACATGGAATTCGGGAGCAGTTTTCCATGTTCGATCTTCCAGGTAGGAAAACCTCATCTCGACTCTTTCAAATCAAGGCGGTTTGTAAATCTTGTATCCTTAAAAGAATTACTTTAGCCTTACCCCTTATAATTAACACATACATCATAGGGACGGTTACTCGTGTAAGTGAGCTAACCTTTGGTTCAACTTGACACCTCATGATGACTTGCAAGTTATCAAGGTGGAAATACAGAAATGGAAAGATTTCTCTTACCAATACATAATCTGAAGGAGGAACACACTGTAAAGTATAGGCTTAAGTCGATAACTCGACTACCATACCCCTAATATTAGTGTGTCTAATACAGGCTTTGCATGATAGACAATGCCACACAACGTGGACAGTGGCACACCATAAAATGGCTTTATTAGTAAAGCATAACACGTAATACATAGTGTCTTAAAATGTTTTACAATGTGCTTAATTCTTTATGCACTATCTGGAATGTTTCATAAAATGAATTACCAATCATACTGCATAATAAATAGCAACACATAGTGGAATACATCATATTCCAATTGCACTAGATTAGGGAACCCTTTACATCACCTTATATATAGAGAGAAAGAATTACATCATATATATATATAAGAGAGAGAGAGAGAGTCTTGAGATACATCAACGTACTTGATGATATCACATACTAATAGGTGTATCTACAGGTTTACAATTTATGCAATTAACCATTCTTGAGAATTATAATTCTCTCGGTTCAACCTAGTAGTTATTTATAACACCATGTACATAGCTTGTCTTACCCATGTTTGTCATCTTAAATATATTTAAGACTCTTCTCTGATTCAAGATGAAGAGACTTATTATTTGTAGCTATCAAAATGTCATCTACATATAATCTTAATAGATTAAAACTATGTGAATGTGTGTTTCATATAAACACAATGGTCTTCTTAAAATAATGGTCTTCTTAAAACATTACACATTCATGCCTTACCATGAATTTATTTAATTTTAATATTTTGTTTGAGACCATACATTGGATTGGATTTTGAGAAGTTGACACACCCTCTTCTCATTCTTGCCAGCTTAAAGCCTTGAGGATTATGAGAAAATTTCTTCCTCACGTTCTTTATTGAGGAAAAACAGTTTCCAGTACCCATTTAATACAACTCTTAATCCATATATGAGCCAAGATAGCTAACATAAGGTGAATCATTCCAATATGAACCATTGGAAAAATGTCATCATATCTGATTCTCCTTTTATGGGTGTAGCCTTAGGCAACAGGCCTTTCTAGGCAACAAGCCTTTGTATGTACATAGAACTACTCATTCCTGAGTTGAAGCAGATGGGCTTCAAACTCAATTGGTTCTTATAGACTCTAGTTCATTGTAAAAGGTAAGTTTTCACTCTTAACTTTTAGGACACTGCAATGGAAAGAGGAAGTGTTCTATTCAGTATCTTCCTTAGCTATCACCATATCTGTTTAACATTCCTCAATACCATATTACCATTTTTTATATTCATCATCTCCCACTTTTCCAAGTTTAAGGTTGTTATACCTTTATATACCTGGTTCTCTCATCACTAGTTGGAGAGAGTGAGAGATACTATTATAAAATTATTCCAACATAATCAGGAACAAAAACTTTAACAGAAGAATCAAGTTCATAAACTTGATCCACTGGTGACACCAGGAAGTTTTACACTTCCCAAGAATGTGACATGTTTAGAACTGATCTCTTTTATTCTTATCATGATCCTTTATAGAAACACAATCCTTGATGTAGACAAACTAGCCATGAACAAAGATGATCATAAGTATCTCTTTCTCATAGTTCATACTGGATATTAGAGATCAATTTTGAAGAAACATGATTCAACACATAAATCATGATTAGTAAAATATCTTCCTAATAAAGGAAATTTGCACAAGACATCATAGATCTAACATTATCCATGTTTGTCTTATCCTATTGTTCGGGTGTAAGGAGTAGCCAACTAATGAACTATATCCTTTTCTTAGCATAATAGTAGAAATCATTGAGAAGATTTCTTTACCTGATGATCTTAAAGCCTTAACTTTTAGATCTTGCTAATGTTCTACAAGAGTCACAAACTTGCTAGCTAATGTTCTACAAGAATCACAAACTTGCAAAACATTGCAAGGTATCTATAACCTTATATTGCATAATCATCAATGAATGTAATGGTACTGGGCTTAAACCTTACTCATATATTCATTGGCCCATATTGTTTAGAGTGTGTGTTTACCACAAAGATAAGTAGCTCATTGAGCCTTATCAAAAAAATGACTCACGTGTTACTTTCCTGTCAAACATGATTAACAGGTTATCATTTAGATTCGGATATTTTATTCGAATAAATGATTAATTTGTTTCAAAACTAATGTCCCTGGGTGCATAACTGCATACCCTTTTAAAATTAAAAGTAAAATTGCTCATGACATAAGATGAAGAAATAAAATAATATTGTCGTCAGAATATAAAATTGGACAATTCATAAGATTATATTTTTCTTGTCTAATTCATTTATTCCCGGAACATAAAGTTAAGTTTAATAGCTTAACTTTAATATTGAATGACCTACCTCAAGTCTCCAAGAAACCTTTCGGAGAAACTGAATTCACAGATGGTTTAAATGTGGAGCTGGTAAGCAGGCAGGCTATATATCTATCTTTGTTTTTCCTAGGTACAAAGCAGCCACCACTGATAGGTCTTTTGTTTAAGCGTGAAGAAACAAATATGAAGCATACATATATTGTAGTATTAAAAGCAGAGGAACATAAAAGGAAGTAAAATCCATAAGCAAGTGTTCGGGGAAAAAACAACAAAAATAGATACAAGTTGGATTTTGGTGCTTGTTTGTTTTGGGTAAGATTTGTTCGACACTATATACATATTTGTCGTGCGCACGTACATTACTCGTTGGATTTATGGATGAAGGTGGTGTCATCGTACATCATCGTCTCATATGTCACACTTAGGTATAATTTCATACCACAAATAATTCACTTTTATAACTCTGCTTATTATTTTACGTAAATATACGATTTACTTTGCACTAACACATCAAAAATATAGGAAATTTTATAATCTAAAACTGAATTTTATAGGAGAAAACAATTCACTTTTATAACACTACTGATTCATTTTACATAATTAAACATAAGATTCACTTCTATAACACTACTGATACATTTTACGCAAATATATAATTCACTTTGCACTAACTCATCACAATGTATAGAAAACTTTTATAATATGAAATTGAATTTTATAGTAGAAAAAATAATTCACTTTTCTAACTCTACTAATTCGTTGTACATAAACATAAGATTCACTTTGATAACATTACAGTAACTATAATTGTCAGACTAATGGATGATATCAGACAATACTTATAGCAGTAATTATAATTTTACACCAGAAAATAGTTCACTTTTATAACACTACTGATTCATTTACCCTATGGCTTGGTCGGTAGAGGAGTGATATCCTAGACCCAAAGGTCCTGGTTCAAAACTTATCCACTACCGTATTGCGAGAAGTTCATTTAGAACCTCAGTATTGCTCTTATACTGAACTTTCAACCACTTATATAAAAAAAATTCACTTAGAACTAACACATCAAAATGTATAGAAATTTTATAATCTGAAATTGAATTTTATAGTAGAAAAGAATGTACTTTTATAGCACCACTGATTCATTTTACGTAAACGTAAGATTCACTTTTGTAAGACTACTATTCATTTTACAAAAACATAAAGATTTCACTTTGCACTAACACATCACAATGTAAAACATAAAATTAAGAGCTTACCAAAATATATTCATGATGATGCATCTTGTTTTAAAGAGCATAAATTATGATAAATAATGGTATTACTTTTTTTGCACTATATTTTTTAAGTCATAACATTTTGAATTTTTTCTGTTTCTTTATCCAAATAATAAAGACCACATTAAACCCTTCGTATGTGTGTGCGCGTAATTGTCAAAAATATTGTACTATATTTTTTCACTTTATTTTTGTACAGACTCTTCTCTTCTTAACTTTTAATTTAACCAGTAAATTACTAATATATGACATGAAACCAAAGAAAAAGGTGAAGCCGCTAGCTTCAAACTTCTCTAATTATGTGTATTTAACCTTTGTAATTCCCCATTGATAAATGATGGGCCGTCTGGCCTCGTAACTTAGATAAGCCCAGTGATGTTTTGTAATAATCTAGTCCATTTTGTTTACTTTTTACATACCTATATATACAACTCACTATATTTCACTTTGAAAACACTTCTTTCAAAAATATATGATTTTCCAGTATCTCTCGTCTCTCTCCTCTCTTCTATTACCCATTACCTTGTAGGAGCTCTATTATCCTCTGACGTGTAGTGCTAATTACATGTATACTATTTGTAAAGTTTCCCTTACATACAATATATATATATATATATCATTATTTTAAAACAAAATCAATTTTCGGTAACACTAAATTATGTTTCACTACAAATATGAAGTATAGTGTTTTGAGTACCATATCAATAGAATAGAGAGTCGCCTTTTGACTCCCGTCAATGAACTAGAACAACAATTTTTTTTTAAAACCAAGAGAGATTATATTAAGAGCAAATTGTTAGTACAGAACGGGGAAGTCAGCCGACTTCCAACAACTCGCCTGAAGCTGAGATTTTCTAGCTAGGAAAGCTAGGTTGTGTGCACGAAATTGTGCAGACGACTAACATGAAAACACTTGACATCCGAAAGAGGAGCCAAAGTCACCAGCGCATGGTGGAGTAACTGCTTCGCGCCGTCCGCAAGTCCCGATGTGCCAAAGTCCGTAAAGTAGTCCACTACAAGCTTGCAGTCTGACAGAATCCGTACATGAAAGTAACCAAAGTGCTTGGCAAGATCAAGACCTAGTTGAAAAGCAACGGCCTCGAGATGTGAAGGATCGGCAACAGTGGAACCGCCCATAACTGCCGCACTAATGACTGTGCCATGCATGGCTGCCACAGCTGCAATGCCAAACCTGCCAAATCTGTCCAGACCAGCATCAACTGAAATCTCAACCCAAGATGGACATGACTCACTGGCAGCAGATAGGGAAGACGATGAGGTAGAGGCGGAGATTGCATTGCTGAGACTAAAAAGCTGTCTGGCTGAAACCAACCAGCCTCAAAAGAGGAGACACAGTTGTGCGAAAGCTGACATCGGGCAAACCAAGGCGCCGAAGGAGCGAAAGAAGCACAGAGATTCTAGAACGGGGCATGGCGATGCAAGAGTGAGCAAACCAATCAATGAAAGCTCCATCTGAGTCGAGAGGTGGCGGAGATGACACAGCCAGGCGGTCCTAATAAGACCTGGATGTTGGACAGCTGAACAAAGCATGAAGAATGGTGTCACAACGACCACAAAGTACACAGGACTGAAGGTCAGGGCGATGAAGCCGATGAGCCAGCAGACCGCGGCATGGAACCACCCCATGTAGCAATTTCCACCCACCAACAAATGAACACGAGGAGGTAAATCAAGAGCTCAAAGCCTTTTATTCGTCAAACTCGTTGGTGAATCAGTCACAGATGAGATAGATGGTTGGTCCTTGTGCAAAAAGCCGACATCATAGTGATAGGCACTCTTGACTGTGAACTGGCCCCGATGGAGAGAGGCCCTAGAACCAAGAGTCCGGCAATAAAGCATCACCCAACAATGGCGTGCGGCAGATGTGCTGAACATCATCAGGGTGAAAAAGATTGCGAAGGAGCGGAACATTCCAGGCTGAGGGAGAGAGCATTAAATATGAAACAGGAGCATGGTGAAGATGCGGAGGGATGGACCAAAGATAAAGCTGGCCCCCGTCCTTAGAGGGAAGCCATCTGTCACAAATGCGAGTGGTAAGCCCATTTACAATCCGCTTACGGCCCCCTGCCTGAATGAGATCCTGCACAGACAAAAGTGCCCTCCAAATGGGACTTGAATTGGCCTTCGGCTGAATGCTGCAGAGAGGACTGCCACCTATGTAACGGGCCCTGTAAAAGGTGGACAACAAGGAGCTTGGGTGGTGAAAGATACGCCAAAGCTACTTTGCCAAAAGAGCACGATTGAAGCTGTGCAAATCACGAAAGCCCAATCCACCAGAGTGCAGAGGTAGACATAGCTGCTCCCACTTCTTCCAATGTAAAGATTTATCTATGGAAGATCCACCCCACCAGAAACGTGAAATCATTCCTTTGATAGACTTGAGCAAAGATTTGGGTAACGAAATGACTGACATCACATAGGTAGGGATGACCTGAAGATAGACTTAATAAGATGCAAACACGCAGCCTGTGATGTGTGATGCGACCATCCTTGGATCCGTCGAGCAACCCTGTCCTTAATGTAAGCAAAGACCGCCTTCCGATTACGTCCCACTTGCACAGGAAACCCCAGATACATGCCAAAATCCTGGACCACACGACCTTGCAAAACCCCGCAACTGCCTGACGAATCTGTGGCTGCAGATGATGGGAAAACATTAGGGCAGACTTGTCAGCATTTATACATTGGCCCGACGCCAGCTTAAAATCCTCAAGGATGTCCACAGAGCCTGTGCATTAGCAACCGTTGCTTTCCCAATAAAAGGCAATCATCCGCAAAAAGTAAGCTGGAGATTGGTGTGGTGAGGCCCGGAAAAGAAAAAACCTGGTAAAGGTTGACCTGAGCAAAGAGGTTGATGGCTGAGGTCAAAACCTCCATACAACAAATAAAGAGCAAGGGGGATAAAGGGTCCCCCTGCCGAAGACCACGTTGAGGGCAGAAAGTGGGGCTTGGGTGGCCATTAATAAGCACAGACATGGTGGCGGAAGTAACACTTACGAACAGCCTTAACCCAAAAAGGGTGAAACCCCATCCTGACCAAAACTTCCAAAACAAAGACCATTCCACCCGTTTAAAAGCCTTGGACATATCTACTTTATAGGAAAAAAAACCCCGAAGTCTAGCCTTGGAAGTGCACATAAGATGAAGAACCTCATAATTAAGAAGAACCTGATCAGAGATCAATCGGTCTTTGACGAAAGCGGCTTGATTGTCGGAGATGACATCTGCATAACATTCTGTACTCTGTTGACCAAAACCTTAGAGATAACGCGGTACACAGTATTACATAGAGAGATGGGCCGGAAATCCGTGATTGATGTTGCCCCTGCCTTTTTGGGGATAAGAGCTAGGTGAGTGTGATTGAGATCCAGGGGCACTGCATCAGTGTTAAGAAAAGCCAAAGCAGTTGCAATAAATCATCACTAATAATAGGCCAATAGCTTCGAAGAAATACCCCATTGATGCCATCAGGTCCCGGTGCCTTGGATGGGTTTAACTGTTTGTAAGCAATAACTACCTCATCACGGGTGAAAGGCTGACCCATCGAGTCGTACTGTGAGATTGAACGCGGCCCTCCACACAAGCTAGGAGATTCTGATCCGTTGGAGGATGAGTGGATGCAAACAAATCTTGAAAGAAAGAACGTGCCACGAATTCAACACCGTGCCAAGTGGTGGCTGCTGGCCAAGCTGGAGATGAGAGGCTGAAAATTGCGTTACGACGTGAGCGAGCCCTGAACCTATTGAAGAACAGCTTATTATTTTTATCACCTGCCTGTAACCAGCTGATTCTGGATCTCTGTTGTAGGCGAATTTCATCATGTTGCAGCAGAGTGTCCACCATAGCAGAGCATGACTTCCATTTAGCTAAGTTATTCGGGGTGGAGTCCTGCTGGTCAAGGCGATCAAGTTCAAGCTGGGTCTGACGAAGAGCTTTCTTTTCAACCCATATTTGCTTAACTCCCCAAGAACGTAAACGCTGACCGCATTCTCGAACCTTGGAGGTATAACCATGCAAAACTGATCGGGCAACCCAAACTGACTGGACAAGAGCACGACATTGATCATTCATAGCCCAATAATTCATAAACAAATCTAGCCAAGTCTCTGGGATCAAATAACAATAGTATTCCAATCACTATGGATATGTATCCCATGGTGTATTCTGTGCATGGGATATAGCGCTAGCCATGCATCGTTTGCAACGAAACGTTCTAGCCGACTCTTGACATTATATGGATATTCTGCACGTTTTGTATATGTAAAGCATGGACCCCGATATCCTAAATCATGCAAACAACAATCTGCTAAACAAGAGCGAAAAGCCGTCATTGCTGCTTGTGATTGAAAACCCCGACCCTGATGCTCACGCAAGTCTAAAACTTCATTGAGATCACCACCCAATACCCATGGACCCCTCCACTGCGCATGCAGATAACGCAAAAGACGCCAAGTTTTCCATTTATCAGTTACATTGGACCAACCATACACCCCCGTTAACCGCCATTCAAAACCACCAAAATTACGGACAACTACATCAACATGATGAGCCGAGAAACTAGATAAAGATACATGTAAATTGTCCTGCCAAAACATAGCAACCCCCCCTTTCCGGCCTTCACCATCACCCGCTACCCAACTATAACCCCTAATCCTAGATGCAACCGAGCGCATCTCAAAGAAGACAATTTTGTTTCTAACAAAACAACAAAAACCGGTGCTTCATCAGAGCCACCAACCCCACTAACTAGCGAACCGCCGCCCTGCTACCCAGCCCACGGCAGTTCGCAACCAACACACCGACATTATTCCGGGCGACCCGAGGCTTCCCCCGGAGTCGCCTGTGGTGGCTCACCACCTGAATCAGAACACTTGAGCCTCTTCGAACTGTCTGGAACAACTTCCTCCGGCGAAACCTCAACATGCGATGACACTGAAACATCTTCCTGCTGCTTACGTTTTCGGTTGCATGAACTTGTCGAAGAAACAACAACAGCGGCGACCTCAAGCTCTTGATCCCCATTCAGCTTCGGATCTATTGGAGATGCAGCAATCTCCCCTTCTTCAAGCTCTTGATCTCCCGGCACCTGCTGGTGAGTCAGAGAAACAACATGTGGAGACTAATGAGTATCAAGACGAGACTGTGGAGCAGAGACCACAACATGGGCAGCAGGAGCTAAAACTTGGTTGCCAGCCTCAATGCCTTCCATTGCCTGAACTGTTTGTGCTGCACCAGTAGCGGGCAAACTGCAGATGCAACCGGCGGAGCTAGAGGAGTCTGAACCCGAGAACGAGCAGTACCAAAAGTACTAGATTTGAGCCACAGTCCATATGGAAATGCTGCCCCAACACCTCTGATTTGTGAGGGCAATCACGAACAGTGTGATCAAAATAGCCACAGATTAAACACAGCGTTGGTAACCTTTCATAGGACAACCGGAAAATAGATAGCCTCCCCTCAATATTAACAGTCACGAACCTCATCAAAGGCTTGGAGAGATCCAGCATAACCTTGAGCCGAATATAAGGCCCTGCAAACTGACGATCATAATCCACATAATCTAAGAACACCCCTCTCCTATCACCCAGCCGTCGAGCAAACATATGATTCATAAGCCACATAGGAACATCATGCACCCGCACCCAGAAAGGAACATAGCGAAAAACATGAGCTTGAGGAGCCTGATGAGGGTCGATTTCAGTGAGAATGAGCAAACACCCCTCAAAGGTCCTGGGGCCACGACCTAGCGCCTCAAACTTGATCGAGTATTATTTCTAACATTCAAATCATGTTAAAAGAATATTTATTTGAACTGATCACACTTAAACCCTTGTTAAAAAAATGAGGCAAGAAAAATAGCTAATATAGGGATCAGTAATAGTCATTCATGCAAATTGTCAAATTAAGTTGGCTTCCATATAGACACTCCCACTTGACATCTATAATACTTCTACATATTTACCTATTAATTACACCGTAAAGGTAAGCCAAATTCATGTTATTAATTGCAGTATTTATAAGTTAATAATCATGTTTTACTTACTGTTCCTATGACAATTGACAAGTAGTACATCTTAAGGAAGGAAATTTGCTAAGAAAACGTGATCACACTTGTCACTTAGTTTGATTTGAGACATGGATCTTAAGGAGTACTAAATTTATTTAAAATTTGTAATAAAAAGAATGATATTGAAGGTTCATAAATTTGCACTTAAATATAGTTGCAAGATTAATTTTGTAATAAAAAAATAGAAGCAGCACAATAGTGTAGTTTGAATTGACAAGGTTAGGGGAGGATTAGCTGACAGACGCATATTCTCCGTCCCGACGGAACTGTTTTTTTTTTTGTTAAAAGGAAGTTATACAGGAGTGGGGTAGATTTATATCCATTTGTCTGGGATGTCGAGTCTGACAAAACTATAACCTATTTCTGTTTTTTATTTTCTAAATACCATAATGTTATTTTGTCCTCTACATAGTACTTATATATATAGTTATTTATAAAATAATTCACTACTTTTATAAAAAGTTTATATGAATATATTCATATACACATTTATTAATTATTTAATGTGATAATATTTACCGATTAACATATATCAATTCAAATACATTACATAGTTTAATCAGGTTGAATAAATTAAAAAAAGTTGAATTAATAGAAAACACCAAGTTAATATTCATATATTTTTAAAGAAAAAAGTTGAATATACATAACTATTATAATAGTTTTTTATATATATATATAAATGGAATATATATCAATTCACAAAATACATGCCTTAATCAATTGAATAATTTATTTTTTAATAAAAAATTGGTAATGTAAAAAACATTAATCTAATGTTTATATTTTTATAAATCTATAAGTGAGGTATAATACTTTAAAAAAATATTGAACGTACAAATATTAGGCTATGAGTTATCATCCACTATATATAATAATGGAAACGTTATATAAAATGTGGAAACGTTATATAAAAACGTGGAAACGTTTATATAAAAAGGTGGAAATGTTTATATAAAAAGGTAGAAACGTTTATATAAAAATGTGGAAACCTTCATGCATAGCGGAATAATTATTATTTTTAATTGTGGCATGGAAACGTTGGAATCGTGGTGTGGAGGTGTTATATATAATCATGGAATTGTTCAGGTTTCTATTAAAATGTGGAAACGTATATAAAACAAAGTGGAAACGTTTTATACTATCAGGTGGACACGTTTGTCTGAAACCGTGGAAACCTTTATACCATCGTGGAAATATTATATAACTGTGGCGTGGAAACATTCATATATAATTATGAAAAATGTTTATATGTAATCATGTCGTGGAAAGGTTTATATGGAAACGTTAATATTAAATTGTCGAAACGTTTATATAAAATTGTGGAAACGTTAATATAAAATCGTCGAAACGTTTATATAAATTGTGGAAACGTTTTTATGAATTGTGGAAACGTTTTTATGACCTGGAGACGTTTACATATAATTGTGGAAACGTGTATAAAACAAAGTGGAAATGTTTTATACTATCAGGTGGACACGTTTGTCTGAAATCGTGGAAACCTTAATACCATCGTAGAAACATTATATAATTGTGACGTGGAAACATTCATATATAATTATGAAAATGTTTTTATGTAATCATGTCGTGGAAAGGTTTATATGGAAACTTTAATATAAAATCATCGAAATGTTTATATAAAATTGTGGAAACGTTAATATAAAATCGTCGAAATGTTTATATAAAATTGTAGAAACGTTTTTATAACCTGGAGACGTTTATATATAATTGTGGAAATGTTTGTATATAATCGTGGCATGGAAACATTTATATATAGTCGTGACATGGTAACAATTATATATAATTGTGGTAACATTTGAGCATGTACATCGTCACATTAAAACATATACATTCTCACATTAAAATATGTACATCATTACATTAAAGTATAGAACGGCTTCTAAATAGATTACCCTAACCCCACACACACCTTAAAACCCACCCTAGGAAAGCTAAAAAATCGTTGAGTCAGTTGCTACAATGTAAAGTATAGAACGGCTTCCAAATAGATTACCTACCCCCCAAAACCCACCCTAGTAAAGCTAAAAAACGCCAAGACATTTTTAGGGTTTGTGGTAGCAGGTTTAGGGTCTAACGACCCTAAACCCGCTACCACAAACCCTAAAAACCTGTTGAGTTAATTGCTACAATATAAATTACAGAACAAATGTCAATAGATTACCCTACCCCCCAAACCCACCCTAGGAAAGCTAAAATGTCGAAGGCATTTTTAGGGTTTGCAGTGGGCGGGTTAAGGGTCTAACGACCCTAAACCCGCTACCACAAACCCTAAAAACTTGTTGAGTTAGTTGCTACAATATAAAATATAGAACAAATTCCAAATAGATTACCCTGCCCCTCCCTTAAAACACCCCAAAACCCTCCCTAGGAAAGCTAAAACGTCGAAGACATTTTTAGGGTTTGTAGTGGGCGGGTTTATGGTCGAACCTGTCGAGTTAGTTTCTACAATATAAAGTACAGAACAAATTCCAAATAGATTACCCTACCCCCAAAACACCCCAACACACACCCTATGAAAGTTAATGCTCCGTGTCTACACTCTCCACTCTTCATTCGTACAAAAATAAAATCTTAATTTGATAGACTTATTAATCCTACGGTCTACATTTCTTTCTTACAGACGGAAATAACCCGTCCATCACAATACTCCTTCCGGTTATAACTTTCGAATACGTAAAATCGAATTCAACAATTCTGCTTATCATTTCAAACAGTTATAACTTTCAATTTTTATTAATCATTAAAGCTCTGTAAACTTAAATGCTAAGAAAATATTCTTATACACCATGATTCAATAAAAATTGTAAAAAAGATATATAATGGTTAGTGTCATATATCACACTTTTTTATTTAAAAGAAATTACACATATTTGGTTTTATATTTTTAAATTAAATCAACTCTCTATAATCTGTTCATTTGACCTTCCATCTCTAAAGTTCTAGGATTATTCTATAATTAATGGTTGTTTGTAATTAAACTATTTTAGTAGATTAAGTTCATTTTTAAGGATTTATTGTAGTTTTTATTAAAAATTCTATGCTTATCTTCACTCTACCTTTCTCTACAACTTCACTCATCTATAGTGTTGTTGCAGGATTTAGAACTTATATTATCGTATAAGTACATATTGGTTATTTTCTAATTAAGTCACCAACTTACTAAATTATATGTAGTGCCTTGTTTATAATTATAATTATTGTTTGAGTAAATTACTTTGAACCTCCTTGAGGATTGGACATAATACAGTTAACCCCCTTGTGTTTATCATAATTATTGGTAACCACATTGAGGTTACTATATCTCTGAGTATGAGCCCTCGAATTATAACTCTATTATCAAAGCGTTAACTACATGCTGACCCATCAACTTAATCACATTATTAATGCCAGCTTGGACAACAAAGCTGTTTAATTAACATCGTCTAACTCTCTCTCATCCCAATTAAGATGCATTTTTTAGGTAGGGTTGACTTTTCCGGACAAGAAAAATGCTGATAAAGGTGTGATTTTTGTCCAACATGTCATTAATAATGATTAAGCTGATGGGTCAACACGTAGTTAACGTTTTGATAACAGAGTTATAGTTCGGGGGATCATAGTCAAAGACACCGTAACCTCAAGGTGGTTACCAATAATTATGATAAACACAAGGGGTTAACTGTATTATGCCCAATCCTCGGGGTGGTTCCGAATAATTTACTCTTATTGTTTTTAACTAATTTCATTAACTCATAGATAAAAAATACTTACACAAAAATAAAAGTAAAATGTTCCTTTCAAAAAAATAAGAAAGAAAATATATGGTCACACTACAACTTAATTAAATAAAATAAATCCCCTTTATTAGTTATTTTTTAAAAGAAAATAATAGCATATCACCGTTTTGAAACGTCCATCCCAAATAATGAAGCAAATTAGTAATTAAATTGAAAAAAAATATAGTGACTAGGTTCGTCTCTGGTAAGTAAAAAAATGATTTATTTTCTTTTTGTTAAAAACAAAAGAAAATAGAAGTTCATCCACCTACTTCACTCACTCGTACACTACATATGATGTGGAAGAATCATATCACAATTGATCCAACGGTCAATGGTTAATCCGTCAGCGACGGAGAAAAGCTTTCCGTCACAATACTCTCACCGATGTTAGTTAGCCCAGTTTAAGTCTCGTAGAATGACTCAAATTAATGGCCGCGGCTGAGATGCTGCAACTGTATCACTGCAGTAGTGCTGCATTAATTCAAAATGGTGTTTTAATGTATGTCCGTTGTTTATTTAACGAGACATCTGTTTGTTAGTCCTTAATCTACTTGCTACAAAATGAAGCTGCTGCGGAGTGAGTAGCACAAGACGGGATCATTGTTGCTATTCATTTTTTTAAAATTATAATTCATAAGTTCAATCTAATTATTATTTTATTGTTGAAATTATTTAGTATTAAATAAAACATAAATACTTTGTAATATATAAGAAAAGATTATACTTATTTTATTAAATTTTGTATCAACTTATTATATTGTTAAAATAAAACTATTAAATATATAACTGAGAGCTTAAAATAAGAAATATGTAACTAAAAGGGGTTATGAATATTTATTTAAACTTGGCTTCTACTTATAAAGAACTTCAAAGTACTTTTACGTTAATATAAAATTACAAGATGTATATATGTTAAATAATGATTTAGAGATTGGTTCAAACCACAAAACAGGGTGGGGACAATGACACATATCCACATCCGATTGACCTACGATTTTAAAATGTGTGGAGATGAACAAAAATTATGGATAAAAAAGGAAAATGAAAACACGAAAAATATGATATTATCATCGTGCTTTAATAATATCTATCATGAGTATGTTACAAACTTTAAATTTTTATATTTCTTTAATTATTTTTATATGGATGTATTAGTTTCAAAAGAGTGTCTTTTATTTAAATTTAAATTCACATCTAATTCAACTTTAAAATGTTTATTATTAAACTTTAAGATGAATAATTTATATTAAACAAATTGATATTTCACTGTGGCATTAACTGTCATAGAGATAATAACTATCCTAGCATTTAGCTTGATGAAACTCTATTTGTAGTCACCAAATACTTTATGCAGTCACTTTTTCATACATAGAAGACAACCAACAACAGACTGGGACCATGGTAGCCAACCAGCGGCTATGGCTGGTACAAACGCCTAGTAGTTGTGCCTTCTATAGCCTGGTGTCTGCTACCTTGAAATGCATCCTTCGACATTTTAACTATACATGAGTGGTTTTAGGGTGTGTCTTCGGCGATTTAACTTGTTTGGGGTGGTTGGGGTGGGCTAGGGGTGTGATGTAGGATAATTTTTTAATAAAAGCCTGTTTGATAATGAGCAAGGAATATCTGTTTTTCTGCTAAACAGGATGTATTGAACTCATAATTGATTACACCCTATTGATGAATGTCAACTAAGTATCGTAAGTAAACTGCTCCCGGATGTTCAAGCATTTGATAACTAGAATCATTCTTTAATAAATGATCACTATAATTCAGACTGAATAGAATTTGATTCATCCCTTTTACTATACTGAAGGTGCAGGAGTGCATCAAGGAATGTCTAGGTTTACCCAAAATCCAATCAATGCTCAAGATCCAGGATTCTATTTTATCATGAGTCTTCAAACTTTCTCCTTTTACAATCCATGAATAGATCTCTTTACTTCTATGACTTAGATATCTTGTCTTTATCGAAAAAGTGATTCAATCAATGAAAAAATTGGTAGGAAATTTATGAGAAGATCGATGGGAGTGAAAAATATCATCTATATAATGAGACCCCATAATATTGTATGCGGAGGATATAAAACGGTATTTGGTGGTCAACTAGGTCCATAGCAAATCCAAGGAAATTCTTTTCCAATTTGCGTTTCCATTGGAACTGGGACCGGAAATAATTCGGTTCAGGTATTCTAGGATACGCATCTAGAAGGTCCTCCAAATCACTCATGTATGATTCCTTCATCAAAGATTTTAACCCTTCGAACTCTGTATGTAACTCACTAGAGGTTTTGGAAACCGATATAAGATATAACTGAACGAGATATCAAGCAAGAAGAAGTAAAAGAATTAAATAGAGTAACTCCCAAACATTTGGCGAGCTCCGACTTGTCGATATCAACATTACTTTTTTTAAACTTGTTTTATACTTTATTGTCGCAACTGACTTGGAAAAGTCAAGTGCACCGTCAATTACTACAAATTCCAAATAATAGGTTAACGACATACAAGTGACAGGTTACGAAATACAAGTGACAGGTTAACAAAATACAAGTGACAGTTAACGAAACACAAATGACAAGTTAACTAAATACAATTGACAAGTTAACGAAATACGAATGACTGGTTAACGTAATATAAGTGACAGGTTAATGAATTACAAGTGACAGGTTAACGAAATAAAAGTGACAGGTTAACAGAATACAGTGACAGGTTAATGAAATACATGTGAGAAGTTAACGAGTACAAGTAATAAGTTAATGACATATAAGTGACATGTTAACGAACTACATGTATCAGGTTAACAAATACAAGTGGCAAGTTAACGAAACATGAATGACTGGTTAACGAAATATAAGTGACAGGTTAACGAAATAAAAGTGACAGGTTAACGTAATACAAGTGACAGGTTAACGAAATACATGTGAGAGGTTAACGAAATACAAGTAATAAGTTAATGACATATAAGTGACATGTTAACAAAATACATGTATCAGGTTAACGAAATACAAGTGGCAAGTTACGAAACATGAATGACTGGTTAATGAATATAAGTGACAGGTTAATGAATTGCAAGTGACAGGTTAATGAAATAAAAGTGACAGGTTAACGTAATACAAGTGACAGGTTAACGAAATACATGTGAGAAGTTAACGAAATACAAGTAATAAGTTAATGACATATAAGTGAAATGTTAACAAAATACATGTATCAGGTTAACGAAATACAAGTGACATAAAACATTTATTTTTTTGATCAATCTTCTACAATGATTTTGTTTTTCTGTTGGAGTCAATTTTGGGCAATTTGCTGCAAGACAACATAGTTTAATGATAAGACAATAACGATTTTTAAATCATAAAGAAAAAAAATAAAAACCTGCATATAGATACACAACAAGTATTTTTTTTATAAAAGAACTAGTTGAAGTTTCATTCTTCGCCAAGAACTAGCAACTAAATCCACAATAGAGAATTGGTTTAAAACATTTATCTACCATGTCTCATATCAATAAATATATGAGAAATTCTGTAAGTTATGCAGTTCCATGAAGCGTATTTGAGAAAGAAGATCACGAGAGCAATAACAGCTAAGACTTATGTATTATAAGCTCAAAGTCAAAAGGCACTTTATCGAACACTTCTGGTTCGAGTAGAAGAGTACAATCCTAGAAACAAAATTAACAATGAAACTGTTATGGTTCTACTTGTTTTGTATTAGAGAAAAGAAAATATTTTAGATGAAAGCAACTAGTATAAGCTTGTTCTCAAAAGTTGTAGTGTAAATCATCCTTAGTATCACTTGAATCAAATAACAACCTACAAATTGATATTGCTGAAGAGCCAAACCAAATTCGAACTGTGTGATTAGCAAGTGACAAAAATAAACATAGATTTGGCAACAATTTGATAAGGGAAACAATTTTTGGTGTGAAAATCTTGAATAGGATGACAAGTAGAAGAAGAATTGGACAAAAGTGAAGACGGAGAAAATTATAGATTTTTCATTTTTCCTCGTAGAAAATAAACTGATATGTTTAGTCAATACAACATTACTTTTTATAATTTTGTTTGTTTGAATAATATTGATTTAGTGTGTGTACAATACAAAATCAATAATAGATTTATGAAATAAATATCATAAAATGAAAATATTAAAATATAATTATGTTACAGTGCGCTAAAGTTCATGATATTATAAGATGGAGTATTTTTTCAAACATAGCAGAAGTATTGAAGATTCAATGTATTTTACTGTCTAGAATTTATATTGTACATTATTATAAATCTTGTAAATAAAATAGTTCTAGAATTCAGAAAATAAGGCCTATTATGAATATCTAATTATTTATATAAGTTTATATATGATTCAGTTTAAATTTATCATATATTTAAAATAGAATATAAATATATACATTAAGACGTAATTATAATGAAGAGTTAATATAAAATAGATTAGATTTAATTAATATACACCTTTTGTATAATTGATGCGACAACAAAAAATACATCGCATAGATCACAACTCTTCATATTCACATACGTCACTACTATATTGTGCCTACATACACTACTCTCCATATTTCACTCTGCAGCAGTGCTGCATATTGGGACTGCAGCATTTGAGCTGCGCTCGTTAATTAGATTGTCTAGACATAATTAATTTCAGAGAGTTTAACTGTTTAGGCTAAGTCACGTAATCGCATCATCATGATGTAGAACCAACTGAATTGTAACACATGTGTACCCTAACTAGCTTAGATAGTTTGAATCGCTAACTAGTAACTACAAGCAAAGCTATTGCCTCCCTCGTTAATTTCGTCACCCAATTTGGTTAGACTCGCAGAAGAGGAATTCTATTACCACCACTCGTCACACAAAGTTTTTGGTTATATTTTTCTTTGCGGTCCGCTACCTATTTAGGTGTGGATGTCCGTACTATACTGCCTCGATTTAGATAACTTGAGCATCGATGACGTGCTCTATACTAGATATAGTAGAGATTAGTCATAGAGTATCAAGGATATCCGTCGACCTTTTCAATTCGATTCGTCAGTGGTGGCGACGGCTGAACTGGACATTTAATTCCGTTGATATTATTGAGTCTGGTCTCAGAATAGATCATGCCGTGTTGGGTGGGAGGTTTGCCGCGGAGACCGTTCTTTGCGGGGCCGCCTACAGCATCATACATGACTAATGAGTATATGAGAGAAATAGTCTCGCTGGATACGGTAAGTATTTTCTTTTGGGAAATTTTATAAAATGTCATAATATTTTTTGTAATTCATGAAATACCATGAAAAAAAAGTTATATATATTATTATATTTTTATAAAAGTTATAAAATTTCACTATACCATTTACTAGAAGTGAAAAATATATAAATACAATGACTTGTTAATAAAGTATTTTCAAAATTCATAATATGTCTTAAGTGTTAAAAATTCATTCATAAAAGAAATTAAAATACTAAAAATATAGATAACTACAAAAAATATTTAAAATATTATAAAAATTATAAGTTACAAATATATAAAATATCATAAAACTTTGAAAAAAATAAATATTTTTAGATTTTTTATAAAATTATTTGATACCATAAAAAAGAATAAAGCGGCTTTAACACATAATTTATACTAATTTTTCTACTAAATTGACCAACATAATGCCATAATTTATACCAATTAATTACCATACATTTATTGAATAAATAATTTGAATTGGTAGAAAAAAATTTAAAAATGTATGGTAAAAATTATTATAATTAATTGACATAAATTATGATAATTAATAGGTATAAATTATGGTATTGTATTGATCTAAATTCGTAGAAGAATTAGTATAAATTATGTGTTTAAACTCTATATTTTTATGGTACTAAATAATTTTGAAGAAAATATAAAAAATATTTAATTTTTTCAATATTTTATGATATTTTAATATATTTTAAATATTTTTTATAGTCACCTATATTTTTTATGGTATTTTTTTAGTTTTTGTGAATTTTAATAAGATTTTTAACACTTAAGGATATATTGTGAACTAGTAATTATAAAAGATGTTTTTATCTTTTTAAGGTGATATAGTGACATTTCATAAACTTTTACAAATATATACTGACATTTCATTACTTCTCTTTTAGTGACATCTCATAAAATTTCCATTTTCTTTTTATATAATAGCTTGATACGCTAGTTGGGTCCAAAAGGTCAAAAATGTTTCGTGGTCAATAATATAACTTTTGACCAATTACTATATTTAGTCGGGACTTTTTTTTTAAAAAAAGAACAATGTTAGTAGAGTTGTTTTCAATAAAAAGGGAAAATTCACGAGATACCCCTGTTTTTTTCGTAATTCACAATATATTTTTGTGGTTTTCGTAATTCAACTTTAAACATGTTTAAATGTTGTCCAAAATTGATTAAACTTTACATGGACGATGCAAAAGTGTTATATTTTGGTCCAATATCAAATTTGAAGTTTTTTAAGCTCACATGTGACCTCTGGGACCCAATGAACATTCACATATTTATTGGATCCCACAGGTCACATGTGAGCTTAAAAAACTTCAAATTTGATATTGAACCAAAATATAACACTTTAGCATCGTCCATGTAAAGTTTCATCAATTTTGGACACATTAAGCATGTTTAAAGTTGAATTACGAAAATCACAGGGGTATATTGTGAATTACGAAAGAAAACAGGGGTATATCGTGAATTTTCCCAAAAAAAAAATGTTACAACGATAGAGTCGGGAGCCAGGACTCGGAACTATTAACTCGGCATTTGGTTCAAGCTGGGAAAAGGAATTGAATCAGGGAAGAGAATGCAGGAGAATGTTTGGTTATTTATTTAGGTCATGAGAAAAAATAATAATTGGTCAACGGCGATTGGGTCAATCGTCAACGGTTGCCAGCTGCCACCGATTAATTTTATTGGTATCAATCAATGGTCATAAGTCATCGGTTAATGATCATATGTCACCGGTTAAAGTATCGATGAAGAATCAAGATAGAGAGTTCTGAAGTAACCTCATTTCCTTTCTCTTTCCTGATTACCGTAAAACAAACGTCCTTACGTGTATGGCTACATAGAATATAGATACTATTATGGCAAGGATTTATCCTAGAATGGTTCTGGACTTTATTGACCATTGGATTATGAGGTAGAAAAATGTAACGTCCAGATATTATTTTTATAATAATTAGTAAATAAATACTAATTTGGTACATATTTTGAGGGATTCTCCGGTATCTATTCCTCACGGTTCATTTGCAATTTACCAAGCGGTTCTTCTCCTTCCTCCAACGTTGTTCTTCTCCTTACTTTGACATTCTCCTTCCTCTGACGTCGTTCTCCATTTGCTTCATCCTTCCCTACCCGGTTTTGCTAATCTTCCACCGGTTGCTTGATGAATTACGCATGTCTCCATTCTCATATGTGACTATAAGAGGTGAATGAACAAACCTTAAGCGGTGAATAGGTAAATATCATATACTACAACTAAATTTTATCGTTTTTCTTTCTATCTCTCTCGGTTGATAGTTTTTATTACTATTATTAGCAGGTTGTAGTTTAACAAATTTGATCTTGTCATATATATTCTATCAAATTTGGGGCTTTTAATCGAGGACGGCTAAGTGTAACAATTTCGGTTATAGCAACTCTGTTTGCTTTTTTTAAGTTCATTGTAATTGTAACAGTTTGGTTTACTAAATTCTATTAGATTGACAGTGAGTGCAAACATCTCTGCTAGCTATTTTGTTGCTTTGTTTGATAAAAAGCATTGTTGGTTTGTCTTTTTTAATTGATAGATAAATCATAGTATATTGTTTAGTCTACAAAAATCTAATACCAGCATAGGCTATCCTTTCAGTTTAACTGCGTCAATCCTTTTGGAAGACATCACAAGGTCATACCAAAGTCCCATAAGCCAAAGCTCTTCATATGGGGTTTGTGATGGCTTCACTAGCGTCAAGCAATTGAAAAACAGGTTGAGCGTTGTAGCCGACAGAATTGAAGCTCAACTAATTGAAGGAGCAAGCCATTTCCATATGGAAGAGCATGATTTTGATGGCAAGACGGTCATTGCTAGATTTGTTCATTCATTGTAGGATTGATGTTAATTGGGATAGAATGAAAATTCACGAGATGTATGTTAGTCTTGTTGTATCATAGTGTGTTGGTTACATCATGAATTAAGAACAAAAAATATTTTATTGCAATAACCTTCATAATGTAATACCTCTTATCCAAAACATAATACCTACACATTGCATTTTAAATACCTTTACTAGTTTAAAAAGACACCATTGATAAATGATAGTTATTAACAACTTAAGTTGATAAGATACCATATGTGGTTGAACAAAGTACCATGTTACTGTCAGTATAATACCAGTGAAAAATCTACAAAGCACCACAAAAGTGATACTGGATACACTATTAATTAAAAAAAAATCAATGTCACCAAACATCAAAATAATACCTCTCACCCAAAAACAAAATACATATGCATTGCACTTAAGATACCTTAACCGATTTTTCAAAACACCACTGACAATGATAATTATTAGCAACATAAGTTGATGACATACCAAACGCGTATGTCAAAGTACCAGGTTACGCTTAATATAGTACTAGTGCAACATTAACAAACTACCAAAAAATATTAACTATATTAATTGTGTTATATAGATATATTTTATAGTGTACTCCACATTTGTAATTAGGGTTTCCTCATGTACTCTCTATAAATAGAGGTCTTGTATACTCATATCGTAATAAGAAGATCAGTTACCCCCTATCTCGTGTCTCTCTGCAATTTCTTTTCCTCTCATTTACAACACGTTATCAACACGCTCTTAAAAACTTCCTCCACTTCCCCTCCTTTCTTTCCTTTTATCAATTTTTTCAATGCTCTTCCAAATCTAAGACTTCCTTCAATGAATTAATCTCAGATTAACTTCAATCCTGTTTATCTTTTTTCGTCCGACAAACCGAATCAAATTTCAAAACCTACCTAGGTTTCGATTATCCAAAAAAAAAAGAAGTTGAAATCAAATCGCTTTGCTAATGTGTTCAACATGCAACGAGCGATTGAATGAAACTAGCGAAATCAAATCCATGGTGGAAAAAAATCGTTGTGAGCAATGTGCAAATTCTGATGGTTTTTTTGTCGCATTTCACTTTTTTTATATTGAATTATTCAATGCTTATTACTAGCAGTTTGTTTCAAATATTATCATTCATCGGATATTAGCATAATGTGAGGCATCGTGCCAAATCTTGTTTACTGTTAATTTTTATCGTGAGGCATCGTGCCAAAAAAAAAAATCATGTTCGACATCGTGCCAATCACATGAGGCATCGTGCCAGAATTCCGTGAGGCATCGTGCCAAATCTTTTTTTACTGTTAATTTTTATTCTGCGTTTTTGATTTATCCAGTTTTGTTTTTATTTATTTGTTAAGTATAACGCAAGACATCGTGCCAGAAATAAATAATCACATTAGGCATCGTGCCAGGAATAATAATCACGTGAATCGTACCAGGAATAATAATCACGTGAAGCATCGTGCCGGAATTCAATATCTCTCGTGAGGCATCGTACCAGATCTTGTTTAATGTTAATTATTTTATTTATTCTGCGTCGTTTTCTTTATCTCATTTCGCTTATTTACTTATTTATTAAATATCACGTGAGGCATTGTGCCCGACATTCGTATCATAAGACATTGTGCCAAATTTAATTTTTCATTTAAGGCATTGTGTCAGATATAAATATTTTCATTTAAGGCATTGTGCCAGATATAAATCATGTGAGACATGTCAAATATAATATCATGTGAGGCATTGTGCCAGATTTTATATATTGCACTACTTTTAATATATGTTATTTGAATTTGTAGTGATATATATACATATTTTATTATTTTATTATTGTTATTTATAATGTTTATGCCAATATATAGGACATTGCGCCTGTTAAAATTAATTTTAATATTATTTGAAGAATAATGGCATTGCGCCTGAAAATCTTTGATTTTGATATATCATAAACGATGTCCAATATTGCCGAACTTGAGCTTACCGCCTTGGACATCACTATGAAGGGCATCGCGCCTGAAATGTTGACATCAATGTGCTAAAGAGCATTATGCCTGAAAGTTTAGTTGCATATGTTATAAAATGACATCACACTTGAAAGTGTTAATATGATCAATAAGGAGCGTGCCAGATTGTTTTTAATTACTTTTATACAGTATGAGTGAAGAAATTGGCATTGTGCCGGAAACTTTTGAACTTAATATGATTGGTATTAGCATTGAGCTAGAAAATTGACAATATTTTGAAAAATAAATGTATTGATCATACATTGATCTAAATATGGTATAACACCTGGCGAATTCATCCGAAGCATCTATTTTATGTATACGATGAACGTTATTTGACAATTCGTAAAAAAAATCAATGACGGTATTGCACCAGGAGGATTTTGTGAAAATCATTTTAAGTAGTTCTTGGAAAACTACGTAAGTGATATACCATGATGATGAATATTCATATGTCAAGTTTGACCTCTATGATGATATGTATATGATGTCATATAAATAATTCGATTCGTATGTGATTTTACAAATGATTCTCAATGAATCATAAGTTCATCTTCATTGAGATAGTGCTAAATCACAAAATGAGTGACTCTGGTGAATCACCCAAATATTGTTCATCTATTAAAGAAAACACTTGGCATGATAAATATAGAATGGTTCTTGTCGAATCATTTTTATTCCATGTTTTCATGAATAGTCAAAAGTCATGACCAGATTGTGAGAGATGATAAGCAGTTATTGACATCACAGAAAGCATTGGATGTTATTATAATTACAAGACTTTCAAGGTTTTTTTGTGAACAAAACTCGACTTATTTCAAAGCTAACTCAAAATTGAAGCTATGCAGGTTTTTTTTAATGAGAAGTTATGTTGAGGATGACAAGTTTGAATTTTTAAATATTATTCTATGTTTCTTTATATATTCTATATTATTATTGTTCCTTGTTATAATATATATGTATATTTGTTTACATTTATGAGATTTATCCTTTTAGACAGAATTTTTACACCCTAAAAGGGGTCACAAAAGGCATAAGTTCGAAAAGGCGTATGTTCTGAATGAGATTTATCCATTTACAAAGAATTTGTACACCTTAAAGGGGTCATGAAAAGCATATGTCCGGGAAGGCGTATGTCTTGAGAAACATGATTAAAGACAATACAACTATAAATAATATTTCTTGATGGAGTCAAGAATCAACACTTGCTTGGAATGCAGTGCAGTTGTAGCTCGCTACCCTTTCCAAAGGATTATAATTGACCCATAAGCATGTGTCATGATGATAAGGCATTACTCTCATGTGTGAGAATGATTTTCCATGATTGAAAAATCATAAGATAAGGGTCAATAAGCTCTAAAAGAGAAACTGCAATACCACATATAGAGTGAAATTTTTGTACTGGGAAAGCTTTGTAAGTAACAAGTTTTCTCAAAAAGTGTACTGATATACCTGATGCGGATATCACGTTAAGTTTACAAATAAGAGAATATCAATGTATATTCTAGAAAAAAATATATAAGTCGTGATTGTAGCTGCTTGTTTTCTCCTTTGTTTTGTATCACATGTGTGTTGGTACAATGGAGAACTTGAGATAAGATAAAGAAAATAATAAGATTTCTAATGTTTTTTTTGGCATGACCAGTTAGACCATCCCGGTTCAATAATGATGCAAATTGACATCCACTGTACGTGTGGACACTTGCCGAAGAATTATATTCTTCAACCAAATGATTTGTTGCTTGTTGGGAAAAACCTTTTTATGAGGCTATCACCAGTTGGTATTATGTATAAACCTGGATTTTTATACACGTGAATTCGGGTGAGATATGGGGACCATTTTAGGGACCATATCCTGACCATTTTGGATTATTAAGATTTGGTTTAAACTGATGCATCAACCAAATGGTCATTAAAGCTAAATGTTATAAGATTGAATAATAAAGTCCATAAGATTGGACAATGCTGGTGAAATGTTAACACATTAATATGAACTTTTACATGTTTCATTGGGATAAATTGATGGTTAAGAAGAACCATCGGTCAAAGATCTATAATGAATTGTAATATCTTTTGATTTGAAAATCCCAATATGCATCTGGAGACATGTAATTTACATGAAGCAACATTGATTTGCATCAAGCCAAATAGTGTTGATGAACTCTCACTCTTATAAATGACTTCGAGTCAAAAGCTGAATATTCTTCCATACAAGGTTTTGTTTGAAAGATTTATACTATGCTTCAGTGGATCAATCAATTCCTTGAAGATGTTAGAACTGCATGTTGAGTTCAATTTTTAATACCTTGAACTAACAGCTGGGGATACCTTTATGACTCGATTGTCATTTAGGCGAGTATTTTTCCCAACATCAGGGGGAGAAAAGAAGCAATTGGTAGGCGAGATGATATGATAATAATATAATTGTGCATCCTCGTCATGTATATAGTATGAACTTTTATGTTCAAAGTACTATTCATCTCCAAAAAGTTGGCAACCCAATTGCTCGATGTTGAGTGAAAAATATGTGCCAACGTCTAATGCTCCTGTATTATAATGTCCCGGAAGGACACATACAAATAAGTCTAACCTGAAGCATGGTAGACTATATGGTTCCAATGACAAAGCCCTTAAAAGGAGCATATAATTAAGATGGTCATACTAAAAAGGGTATAGCTCTAGATGAGCCGTCAGACATGACAAATTACCGGTATATAAGGTAATCAGGTACCTGATGATAATAGAGATCTCGAGATATTATGTCATGTCAATAATATAATGGAACCGATAAGAAATCAATGTTGATTATATTTATGTATATGCATGCAAATGTATGTAGCGCTACATGTCACAATGATGACGAGGACATTAAATTGATTTGTCAAAAGTACTTGAAAGCCGCAAATGAGAAGCAGAACTTCAACACACTCAAGTTGTGAATGTTGTGAACTTGATATCCACATAATGATGTGAGTCCAGCTAGAAACGAACGAGTATTCGTATGGAAAAGAGGGTGTCAAAATTCTTTGAATATACAACCTGTATTGGTGTATATAGATTTTTCAAAAGCCCTGCTATCAATTATAAAAGGCTTTATCCCCAGTAGTTGATTATTTTGAAGATATAAGTATGGTTAATTTGTATGGTTATACCTTATACAGGTAAATCACTTTGATACTGTGCTTATATAAGACTCGAAAAGGATTAACTCCTGGAGGAGTTTGGTGAATTCTGAAAGGGAATGCCCCTGTGACCATGTTAATAAATCTTATCATAAAGGTGATTGTGGCATTACTACCTTAGTGACAATTATTGAAAAGGTATCTCTAAGATGAATCCAATGTATTGGATAATTCGTGTTGCTATAGTAGCAGTGTAAGAGTATAATTGAAACTCCTTACGAGTCTCCTGATGGTCGTTGAATCAATGCTCATGAAGTACCAATTTTAATGCTATTACAGTAGAATGATTAATGGATTATGGTATCTATAGATAAACACATATGAATAACCCCCATTATCCAAGAGATTAATTGAGGGTGTGTTTAATTGAATCTGTGGCTTAATACCTAGATGATATAGATGATTACATCTATACTGATTAGAAAATGCATACCACCAAAAGTTATACTTATAAAAGAGTTGTCAATATAAATATAGAGCAAATATGCTAAAGTGCAAAAGTGATGGATGTATTCAACCAAGTGCTTCCCAAGTAACTGGGTGCAGGACCAATTAAAGATTGGGGATGCATACAATCAAAGTAATAAAGTGATGTTTTCATCAGGGGGAGCGATGATGATTGTACTCTTTTTCCTTCACCATGGTATTTTTCCCATTGGGTTTTTTCCAGGTAAGGTTTTAACTAGGTAATCGATGAAAATCATCAAATGGATTCATTGTATGTAAATTCCCAAGTGAGAATATCTATGATTGATTGTCATAGCTATGTAAAGTTATTGTAAGACTGTACTCTTTTCCTTTGCCCGAGGTTTTTATCCCACAGGGTTTTTCCAGCCGAGGTTTTCAACGAGGCAACATATAACAAGATGTTTCATCCAAGGGGGAGTGTTATAAATAGATATATTTTATAGTGGACTTCACATTTGTAATTAGGGTTTCCCCATGTACTCTCTATAAATAGAGGTCTTGTATACTCATATCGTAATAAGAAGATCAGTTGCCCCCTATCTCGTGTCTCTCTGCAATTTCTTTTCCCCTCATTTACAACAAATTGGTAATAGTGTTAATTGAGAAAAAAAATCGATTGCACTAACCATAAGAATGTAATACCTCTTATCACAAAGCAAATTACCTACAGATTACACTTTAAATACTTTTACCAATTTTAAAACACACCATTGACAAATGATAATTATTTGCAACATAAGTTGAAAACATACCAAATGAAGTTAAAAAAAAAGTACCAGGTTAACCATCAGTATAATACCAATGCAAATTCATCAAAGTACCACAAATTATAAATGATATTGGAAACACCGTCCATTAACAAAAACAAAATTAAAAGACTATTGCACTAGCAATCAAAATGTAATACCTCCTACCCCCATAGTAAAATACCTACATATTGCACTTAAAATACCTTAAACATTTTTTTCATTGATAAATGATCATTATCAGCAACATAAGTTGATGTCATACCAAATGTGTATGCACAAAGTACTAATGGCAACATTATAAAGTGAGTATAATTATAGTAATTAATTAAAAATATAATATATCCATTGATTTACTGAGGACGATAGTTGTAAAGAAATGTAGAAAAAAATAAAAAATATAAGTAAATATCATAAGATATATTTTTTGCATAATTATAGTAATTAATTGTTATAAAATGCACATGATTATAAAACTATCTCATAACATATCAGCCTACAGTGTACTTATATTAGGACTTAGTTAAATAAAGATATTTTCGTAATAAAATACGTACATATTTGTTAACTTAATTTAACTAAGGAAATATTATTCAACAAAATATACAATCCCATGAATTTAGTATGATAATCTTTAAATAAAATACATGGTAGTTTAACATATTAGAAGAGAAGTAAAAAATCTAAGATTAATAGTTATATTTTTAAAATATATTTTCAAGAAGTTACCACCAAATTAGTATACGTATATTTTAAAAATTAATTTAGGGGAGTTACCACAAAATAAAGATTAATTATCATAATTTATTTATTTAAAGCTAAAACGTGGCATGGAGTCATGGACATTCAGGGGTGGTATACTTCCAGGACTGAATCCAATTCCAAATAGGTTAGAGATAATAACATAGTATTAATTGAACGCGTATTTCAATTTATCATGCGGAAGAAGAATGATTCAAAATAAAATATTGACTACTGATAGTTCAATTTTCTTCAGGCAAAATAATAATAAAATTAAGTATGATTTAAAAAAAAAGTACAACATCATTTATGAGCAGCCCTATATATGCGAAGTAACATTAGTCAATAATACCACTTGTATTATGCGAAGTAGCCTAACATGCGTCGACTCTTTTCCACGAGAGCTCACCTATATACCCTTTCATTAGTTATCTGTTCTCTCAACAGCAAGCCAAGTCGACAAATTGTTCAACATATAAATCATCATCTTCGTGCTAGCGACATGGGAGCTTCTTCGATCTTCGTTATCGTCTTTGCTGTTATCGTGTCATTCTCCATCACTGGTAACTAACTTGTGTGCAAATTTCTAATTAGTTTTTCTACCACAATATATATATATATATATTTTGATAATTAAGTGACTGAAACTAAAGTTCTAAATAAATCCAAGACGCTTGGTTCTGTACATACATACAAACCTTGGCACTATACTAACTCTTTCAATCACGTGATTTTACTTTACTTCCGTATACATACAGGCACTCAATCAGCTCGGTTCACATTCAGAAACAATTGTCCATACAAAGTATGGCCAGGAGCTTTAACCGCCAGTAACTCACCCGGCCTACCCACCACAGGCTTCGCCCTAGAACGAAACGGTGGCACTTTCTCCTTAAACGCTCCAGCACGCTGGTCTGGCCGATTCTGGGCCAGAACCCAATGCACATCAAACGGAAGATTCACTTGCGCTCTAGGTGACTGTGGGCCTCAAATCCAATGCAACGGTGCTGGCGGTGCACCACCCGTTTCACTAGCTGAATTCACTTTAAACGGTGACGGTGGGAAGGATTTCTATGACATAAGCCTCGTTGATGGATTCAATGTCCCCATGTCCATAGATCCACAGCGTGCCGGATGCCCCACCACTAGTTGCAGTGCTAACATCAACCAAGCTTGCCCTAACGAGCTCGCCGTGAGAGGTGCTAACGGCGCCGTGATTGGATGTAAGAGTGCTTGCTTGGCTTTTGGTAAGCCGGAATACTGTTGTACTGGAGCTCATAACAAGCCGGAGACATGCCCGCCAACTAACTACTCTAGGATATTCAAGAGCAGGTGTCCACAGGCTTACAGCTACGCTTATGATGATAAGTCATCCACCTTCACTTGCGCTAGTGGTGGTGACTATGTCATTACGTTCTGCCCATGAAGATGATGTGATTTCTTATGATGAGGTCACCTGGCGGCCTATCTGGTTATGAAGATAGTTAATTAATAAAGCCACCTTCACACATGTTGCATAATTGATTAATAAGTAATTAACAATTATCTGTGTTGTAGTTGTAATAAAGAATGTAATAAGCATGCTGGGCATGTATATATGTAACACTCCTTACATTTCAAAATAAACAAGAATCCTAAATTGGTAAAGATTATGTGTCACAAATGATATTATCTAGCTTTTTTTTATCATAAATGATACTATTATCTAGCTTGAAATGATATTATCTAGCTATTCCTATATATAGGTTGTGGTACTGATATTTGATCAATGTGGTTGTGCAACCAATGCAGATATCACCTTTACGATGAGATTGTTAACCTTAGCCGAGATATTAAGGTATCGTCTCTTCACAGTTCATTGGAAATTGGAAATTGAAAAATGGTTTAGGTTCCGTTCGGTGGGTGGCTGTAGAAATTTGGCCACATTAATCGCACATTAATGTCAATGGATTAAGCCCACATTAATATGGTATCGGGTATTGGGCCGTTCTTTTTGTGGCTTATTACTTTAGCATTCAGAGGTTGACAAATATCACTAATGCCCTTGGTGATAATCACCGCACTCGAGCTCTCCAGACTCCAGGTACGCCGCTGTACTTCAGTTGCCAAATACCTCTCGTCTTCTTCCCACTGCACTTCGTCGCTGCACCTTCCTCTTGGTAACTGCTTTCTCCGCTGTGTCCCCCTCTTTGTTGGTTACTAGTGCGACTGGAATCAGACATAAGGTAAGTGCTTTCTCCGTTGTGTCCCCCTCTTTGCTGTTGGTTACTAGTGCGACTGGAATCAGACATAAGGTAACTGCTTTCTCCGCTGCGTCCCCCTCTTTGCTGTTGGTTAGTAGTGCGACTGGAATCAGACACTTTGGGATGCTGAGAGTGTAGATGCGGTGGTGGTTGATGGGGAATTTTGTCCCTGTTGTTGAGTATTGATTTGTCGGAAGTGAGTTTTGATGACCTGCTTCGCGTTAGCATGCCGGTGGTCCATCGATGAAGAAGATACATACTTTGAAACTGAGGGCAAAGGGGTAATAACTCAAGGATAGGAGAAAGGTAAACGGGAGCTTAATTTTCAAACGCAGGTTTAGGTAGCTTCTTCGTTAATCTCACTCTCCCCGATTCGCAGAGCATTCTCCCCCACAGAACGCGCAAACGTCCAATCCTACGACTGCGAATTGGGCAAATCGTGCATTAAGTGTGCTAGCGAACGGGCCCTTACAGTTCTGGATGAGGACGTACAATTCGATAAAGTGGACTTACATTTCAATCTTTTATTTTTGGTTAGAAAAACTATATGTGCAATACTATTGTCATATATCAAATCATCTAAAATGTATTGTCTTTTTTTTTTTAAAACCAAGGAAAAGTATTGATTAAGGACAATAGTTCGGTACAAAGATTTGGGTAAGAGTTCCAGATGTCCCTCTGCACTTCATGCATCCCTTGTTTGCCAAGAAGCTGGGTGAGAAGCTTGGTATCTTTATGGAGTATATTGATTATGTATTGTCTTTTTGTAAACATGTTCCACCATCTTCTATAGGTATTGTACTTTACCCCATTGAATGGAAACCATATAATATAACGTAGAAAGCCCACTACCATAATTATAAAAGAAATATTGATATAAGGTCGGTCAGCTTCTAGCGTATAACTTTGACTTCTTACACCGTCATCTTATATGGGTATACCCTCCTAGCTGCCAACTTTCCCAATGTTGACACAGAAAACATGATGTCTTCGCCGTTATGTAACTTCAACAAAATTCTTTCTCCTTGTTCCACTGTGGCACTGACTTTATCGTCATTCGAGATGTTCATCATCAGTTTTTCAAACATACATCTACAAACATGAAGGTAAACTGTTATAACCCAAGATGTCGTTACAATTTTACTTTTGTCACAACTTACTTTAAGTTGTTTCATTCTGGATTCAGGACGTGTGTGTCATTTGGATTAATGACAAGGGCAAGGTAGTCCTTTCCGTCATTATTATTTTGGTAAGGGTTTTATCTTATTAATTAAGATATATTAGTAATTCCCTGTTAACAACGCTGATCACAATTTCTTTCACGATCAGTCGCGCAACCCTAGAGATGTTCTTCTTCCTCCTTCTCTCTCAACTCTCTCTTCCTTGCTCATCAATCTGTCCAAGTGCTGCTGATTGGAGACTCGAGTGCTGCTGTGAACTCTTCATTGTCTTGTTGTTCTCTTCATAATCAGGTTTGTTTTCGTTGGTTAGTTTTGCAAGTCAGTTTGGAGAACTTCTCCAATCCCTAACTCTCTTCCCCAATCTGATTAGGGAATCAGTAATCCTCCGACGCCTCTGTCGATCTCTCCTCCGTTGTGGACTGCCGTTGTGTTTGTCAGACGGATTCAGGTGAGAGTTCAATTCTGTTCTTCGTTTCAGTTTCAGCGTTGGTGGTTCCGTCAGTGTCTGATTGTGGGGTTCTTTCGCTGCGTTGTTTCAGAATTTCTGTGGCTGTTTGGATTGCGTTTTGGGTCTGCGTTATCTGTTGTTCGGATTCGAAGGGACTTATCTGTTGTCAAGAGGTAGGTGGCTTATGGATTCGGCTTGTGTGTTCAGCCTTGGGGAGTTTCGTTCCGGTTCTGAATTTGGAATGTGATATGTCTTGGAATTGTGATTATGAACTGTCTATTTAATGCCGTTTTAACGCCTACAAACCCCCAAGGTTGTTTTCTGCAAACTCATAGTGTTTTGACATTGTTTTGGGTGCTTTGTTTTGTGTGAAATCGCCTCTGTTTTCTGAGTTTTTCGGCGTCCGAACTTCCGTCCGACCTTGGAAGTTCAGACATGCCCTTCTGCGCTTTGAATCTTCTGAAGTTTTGACGTGTCCGAACTTCCGTCCGAGCTTCGATGTTCGGACGGGGTGCGAGGACGAGTCCGACTTACAAGTCTCAAATGGTGTCCGAACTTGTAAGTCCGGACAGAAGTTCGGACACACCCATCTCATCCCTCTGATTTTGCTTTGACTTGTGTCCGAACGTTGTCAACGTTCGGACACTACACGTATTTGATTTCCGAAGAACGTCCGAACATCCGTCCGAGCTTTGATGTTCGGACACCTCTGTCTCTGCTTCTGTTTTGAGGTTCGACTTGTGTCCGAACATTGATATATGTCCGGACACAAGTCCAGACGAGCTACGGTTTTGACCTTAATTTGCTCGTTTGAGCTCCGTTTTGACTTCCGTTTGCGGGGTTGGATTCCCCTTCTGATTTCCAAGCGACTTATGTGCTTTCTGGTGCCTTTAGTGCACATGTGCTTATCTGTTTTAAGCTTCTGTTTTGGGACCTAGTTATATCTGTGTCTGAACCTTTGGATGGCTGGTCTCGCTGTCTCGTAGCGCGCTATGTAGGATCCTTCTGTTCACGGGTGATGTTCCCCGTTCTGTTCACAGGTGTTCCACCTGTTCTGTTTACGAGTGAGGTTTCCTCGTTCTGTTCACGAGCTGGTTGCTCGTTTTGTCTGATGCTGTGATCAACTAGTGTCCCGCTCTGTTTTCTGATTCTGCTGTCTCTGACTTGTTTAGTCCTTTTCTATATGGACTTCTGCTTCTGTTTCTGACATGGCTATGGTTTCCTTTCGACTCCTTCTGATTTGATTATATCCTAATAAATTTTTGAGCATGCTGGTTGATGAAGTTGGTCATCTACTAGGCATAGTTGTTTGCTCATTCCCCTACTTTATCTAACATTGCAGATTGATCAGCAAGGGTCACTTTGCTCAGCTCTGGAGTTTAGTTTGTTTTGTTATTCGATTCTTGTGAGACTTTTGTATTTTGACATGTAGCCTTTGGGCCTCTTCAGTTAGCTTCCGCTTTCGATATTTGTTTGGTGGGTTTTGTAATAACTTTCGGGATGTTTCAACACTTTGTTAAGTCTTTATGCGAGTATTCATGTTGGGCCTTATTTGATGCTTGTTTAAGTTCGTTTATTAGAGCCTTGCGTCATTATGTAATAATACGCGGCGTGTAATACCCCTAACTCCTAGGCCAGTGTTTGGGGGTGTTACATAAACAAATCCATAACTTCGATCTTCAAGTATTCCACCTTCTTCTAGTCGTGCGAGATGTTTTTCTACTATAACGGAAATGTCTTTTTCCCATATAAAAGTGTACCGATTAGAAATGAAATTCCGAACAGACATCTCATTCTTTTACAAAGATGATTTTGTAGCTGATATCAGTTGTCTGCTGAAGCTAGAAAAAATGGAGAGAACAAATTGGTAAGAAAAATTTAAAAAACTGATATGACAATTGATGTCTGTGACATATAAAAAGCTCGTTTTCATAATAATATGGTGAAAGAATGAATATATAGACTGATGTCTCAACTTTTACATCTCTTTTGATTGTAGCTTCTAGTATATATATAACTCTCTCTCTCATTTCATATTCAGAAACTTTCAAAACTCCATAAACAGTTATCAATTAATTACCCGTTAAATAAGTTTGATGCTTCATAAATCACATGTTTAGCTTGCGGTACTTCGGATGAATAATTCAGTTGAGTAAAATGTCAACAGAGTCACTATTTTACTTCAATTTGATCGAGTATTATTACTCTCTCTGTTCCTAAACTATTTGGGCATGCGGATTCAATATTTAACATGTAAGATAACATAATTTTAAAAATCTAAGTTTTGTAATAAAATCTTTATCTAAAAATTATATATTATAGAAATTTGTTTTATAAAATTATTTTATCTTATATATTTAATATTGAAGCGGAAAACATGCCAAAAAGTCAAAATTGGACGGAGGTAGTAATTTCTAACATATTCAAATGCATGCTAAGGAATCTTTGAGCTTATCGCATTTAAACCGTTAATTAAACACTAGCAAGAAAAAGAGCTAATATAGGGAGTAAGTAGAGTCATTCACAAGCACTAGAGATTAACTATCGATCAGGACATAAATTGTCAAATCAAGTTGGCTTCCATATAATTCTCCGGTTGACATCCTTCATTATATATATCGTACGTACTGGGCCAAATTCATACTATTAATTTAATTGAGTATCGTAACTTACCCATATTCTACTTGTATCATCCTATGACAAGTAGCCACGGACATCTTAAGGATGGCAACAAGACGTACACTGTGATCTCACATGATAAGATTTGGGTTTTACTTTCTGTTTAGATTTGTATTATTCTATTTAAAATTTGTTCTAAATAGAATGAATAGAAGGTTATAAACTATCATGACTTTGTTCGAGATTGTTGTTTTGTGACTCTTTTAGTTTGACTGTTTTGCAACTATTTTATTTGTGGAAATATATTATTGGAGTAGAACATAGAACCTCGTAGAATCCATGTTAAAGACGAAGAAGCGCAGATGTTGTCAAATTCTCAATTACTTTCATATATAAACAGAAGCCAGAAGTAGTTAACACGATGATGTAATTTTAAATTGATATATCTAATGGTATTTAGTGTCATTCATCCGTATTCAAATTAGATACAGTCGTGCCGCCAGGAGGCTAGGCTCCCCGATTGGTGCTGCTTCCCTCTCTGTCCCCAGCTGCTTCGGTTTTGATGGGGCGCAAGCAACCTTCCACCCGCGCCACCCCGTCTGTCTCCTCTCCAGGTGTTGCTCTGGCGTCTGCAGAAGGTGCTCCGGCGACTGCAGTTGGTATTCCTCCGCCCCCTCTCCCCCGTTGCTGCTCCTCTGTTAGTCGCGTTTGGTAGCGACGCCTCTGTTGGGTGCGGTGCCCACCGGCCTCCAGACCCGCCTTCCATCTCCTCGCCCAGCGCTGGTACTCAGCCTCCCTCCCCGGCCTCTGAAGCTCCGTCCGCGTCGCTGGTTCCCGGTGTGGAGGCGATTCCTTCTTCCGTGACAGAAGGTGGTGCGCCTGCGCCTCTGCCCTCCTCTGCGTCAGTTGGTGGCGCCCCTCATTTGTGTTCGCCTGAGACTAATGGCACTTATGTGCCCACTGGTGCTCCCGTGTCTGTTTTTCACGCTTTGGCAGTTGGCATCGGCAAAGACAGGTTGGAGGAGGGTGGATCTGCGCGCAACAGTGGCGCCCTGGAGGTTCAACCTAACTCCCTCCATGCCCTGTCCCAACCGGTTACTTCTGTTGGGGACCAAATATTGGAATTGACTGAATTAAATCAGTCAACTGATTCTGGTGAGGACCCATATAAGGATCGGGCCGAGAAGGAATTGGTCCCCATTGTGCTTCCAAATGGTGTCTCAGATGGTGGAATTTCTTTTAGTGCTGCAATGGAGGACCATCCTGTGGACCGATCTGCAGAACACCCAAACGACTCACAGATATTATTTCACCCTAACGGGAGTGTCCAGATTGCCCCAAATGGGCAGCCCTCCCTGGCTCCGGCCCTAGACTTGTTCGTTGACCTCTCGGGTCCTCCAGCTGATTTAGCCCTCCAAGCGTACCTCAATCAGCCAGACTCCTCCGAACAGGCTGTGCAGAAAGAATTCCCCCCTCTGCCCAAGGCCCCAGGACCTGCTGGTTACCAAATCGCGATGGCAAAAAGAACTCCCCGACCAAACGTCCCAAGTAAGGCAAAACACACCAGTGCGACAGGTACCAATCCTAGCCCTTCATTTCTTGATATGTTACTGGCCAAACAAAAGTCGAATTGTGGAATGTCGTTGCGATTAGATAATAATGAACTCATAGACTCTGATAGCCCTTATGTCTCCATTGAGAAGGATGATCTGTTACCTGAAATTGACTACTGGAAAAATGCTCTTGTTGGTCATATATGGGGAAAAAAATTTAGCTTTCACATTGTCAAAGAGTTTGTTAAAAGAGCCTGGAGCTTTGTAGCTACCCCTCAGATTCTCCTCCATGATGAGGGATGGTTCATATTCAAATTTGATAAAGAGGACGATCTTCAGCAAGTGCTTGACAAAGGCCCCTGGCTTCTTTATTCTTCTCCTCTCGTGCTTAAAAAGTGGTCCCTGGATTTCTCCTTCAATCCAAAAGACCTTAACCGCATTCCCGTTTGGATCCGGCTTCCAGGTCTCCACACTAGTCTGTGGTCTCAATCTAGCCTTAGGAAGATCTGTTCCAAAGTAGGCTCTCCCCTCCATACTGATCAATCTACAGCCTCCAAATCTAAAATCTCTTTTGCTAGAGTTCTTGTCGAAGTGGACTTTAATCTCGATCTAGTCAGAGAAATTGAGATCCGCACCCCGAGTGGCTCCCTGACCTAGCATGTGATCTATGAATGGGAGCCCATTACATGCTCTTCTTGCAACCTTCTCGGGCACTCCTCAGCTCGCTGTCCGAGTATCACCCGGCCTGGATCCTCTCGATCTGGGCACGCTCCCATCCCTAAGACGACCTCCCCTCCGCCTCCTCCGGGTTCAGCTCTCAAGTCGATATCCCAGCCCATCCTAGCTCAACTCCCCCTAGCGAAGTCAGGCGTCGCTCAGCCTGGCGGCCTCCCCCCAAAGTTGCCCCCTCAGCCCCCCCAAGCCCAGAACTCCCCTAGACTTGGCCCCGGTTTTTCGGATGTTACCAGCCCTTCTTCTACCCCCAGTATGTAGATGTCTGCCTCTCTCTAGCTTGTGCTTCCCAACTCTATAGACGCTTGGCAGGTGGTCCCCCCTAATGGAAGGAGTCCTTATTCTAAGGCTCCCAAGATAATCACGGAGGATCTTTCGCTCCAGCTTACTAACTCCTTTGCTGTTTTTGATAAGGGCACTGCTCCCCTCGCCCCCACCCCTCCCCCACCTCTTCTCTATGAATATTGCAATTTGGAATGTTAGGGGCTGCAACGACCGCCCCAAGCTCCTTGAAATCCAAAAATTTGTGGCTAGCAATAACCTTTGTGTGTTTGGCCTTCTTGAAATCCATGTTTCGTTTAATAATCACCAAGCTCTAATATCTCACTTCTTCCCGCGTGGAGCTTTGTCCACAACTACGGGATGAACCACAGCGGTCGCATCTGGGTTCTCTTTAACCCCTCCCTAATTTCTCTCACCCCATCCATTGCACTGACCAAATCCTCTCTTGCAAGGCCTCTATCCCGGGCTCCCTTGATTTTACCATTTCGTTTGTCTATGGGAGGAATAGCCCCTCCCTTAGGACCATCTATGGGAGGACATCATCAACCTCAGTCAGGGCAATCTAGGCCCTTGGGTAGTAGCCGGGGATTTCAATAACATCCTTTATGCTCAAGACAGGCTGAGCAGTCGCAACCCCCAGCCAAGAGACTATCGTGACTTTGCTGACTGTGTATCCAGGGCTGAGTTACAGGACCTTCGCTTCTACGGTAGGTTCTTTACTTGGTGGAACAACCAATTTGACCACAGCCGGATTCAAGGGAAAATTGATCGAGTCTTAGTTAACGAGGCATGGATCCTAGCATATCCTACTAGCTTTGCATCTTTTCTCCCTCCCCTAGTCTCGGATCACAGCCCTATGATTATTTCCCTTCCCGCCCTCGCCCCTCGTAGAAGGTCTTTTAAATTCCTTAACTTCTGGACTAGAGACCCCTCGTTTCTCCCTCTCGTTCAGGAGGTGTGGAACACTCCCAATCAAGGTAGTCGTCTCTTCTCTATCGTTCAAAAACTGTGCCATCTCAGGTCGGGGCTCTCGTCCCTCCACAAAACGGAATTTGGGACCCTAGGGGACAAGGGCCAGAATATTAGAGATGAACTCAGCGAGGTCCAAAGAAGTTTAGATCTTGATCCTTGGAACATGACTCTAATCTCCCAAGAAAATGCCCTGAGGCACAAGCTTCTTCTAAGGGATTCCCATGAGCTTTTGTTCCTTCGTCAGCTCTCGAAATCCCGCTGGCTTAAGCTGGCGGACTCCAATACTTCATATTTCCATAGAGCCATTAAAGCAAGGAGGAATAAAGACCACATTGCGTCGATTACCAATGATCTGGGTGCTGTTCTCAATACACCTACAGACATTGAGAGCTGTTTGGTCGCCCACTTTCGACAGTCTCTTGGCTCTAGAGCTACCTTGCTTCACTCCCTAGTTGATCTTAACTTGAATAATGCTAGAACGCTTGATACTGCCTCTTGGCCCCTCCTAATCAGGACCGTCCAGAACGATGAAGTCAAATCAGCCCTTTTCTCCATAGGTGATGATAAAGCCCCGGGCCCGGATGGTTACACGGCCAAATTTTTCAAAGCTGCTTGGGCCCTCATAGGTGAGGACGTTTGCGATGCTATTAAAAGATTTTTCCACAGTGGTAGACTGCTCAAACAGATTAATTCCACCCTCATCACTCTCATCCCAAAATCAGATAATGCCTCATCCCCGGGGGACTACAAGCCTATCTCATGCTGCAATACCCTTTACAAAATCATTAGCAAAATTCTTGCCGATAGGCTCAAGAGTGTCCTCCCCTCAATTGTGAATCCCAGTCAAGGGGCTTTCATTAAAGGCCGTTCGATCTCTGATAACATCCAACTTTGCTCTTGCCTTATGAAAAACTACCAAAGAGCTAATATCTTCTCTCGTTGCATGATGAAGATGGGCATTAGGAAAGCTTTTGACACTGTGGACTGAAAATTCCTCCAGGACACCCTATCCTTCCTCAACTTCCCCATGGAGTTTAGTAACTGGATTATGCAATGTGTCACTACCACCTCCTTTGCAATCAACATCAATGGCTCCCCCTCTGTCTCCTTCAAAGGGGAGCGAGGGCTGCGCCAAGGAGACCCCTGTCTCCCTATCTTTTCGCGCTTGTTATGGACATGCTCTCTAGGCTCCTAGACCAGCTTCATGGTACTCCTGGTTTTCATTACCATCCCTCATGCAGACCCCTCCGGATTACTCATCTCTTTTTTGCGGATGATGCTCTCTTATTCTGTAAGGGGGACAATACTTCCATCTCCAGGATGCTTAATCAAGTCAACCGCTTCTCTGATGCATCTGGCCTAATGCTCAACCCTTCTAAATCTGACTTATTCCTTGGGGGAGTGAGCCTGGCCCTTGCTAACTCAATTAGCCAACTTACGGGCTTTAACCAGGGACCTTCCCCTTTCGCTATCTAGGCATTCCTATCACTGCTAGGAAACCTAAAGCTATTGACTTCAATCCTCTTTTGGATAGCATCCATAAAACAATCACATCATGGGGAAGTAAATCCCTCTCCTTTGCGGGCTGCCTCTCACTAATCCAAAGTACCTTCTTTGGTCTTGTGGGTTTCTGGGCCTCTTGCATCTCCATTCCCAAGAACGTTATCAAAAGGATTACCAACTGCTTCCGCTCATACCTTTGGTCTGGAGAGGCAGACAAAAACTCTACCCCTCCTGTGGCTTGGAGCTCTGTCACGAACACAAAGAAAAATGGTGGTCTTGGAATTAAAGACATCCATAAATGGAATATGTGTTTCATGCTCAAGACTATCTCCGCCATAACCCATAACCCGGAGCGCCTGTGGATTCAATGGATCCATAATAATTTCTTGACTAACCTTAGCTTCTGGTCAACCTCTTCCAAAGGTAACGACCCTTGGACTTGGAAAGCTATCCTCCATGCAAGGGACTGGTGGATAGCTCAATGTGGATCACCCAATGATGCTTTTTCTCTTTTCAGCTCCTACCCCACTCGTCCAAGGGTCAGATTGTTCTATCATGATGTCTCAACCCCTTCCCGGCCCTTCCCCTGGTACAATGTCTGTTGGAATACTTGGTCCATCCCCAAAGCTAAATTCATCCTGTGGATTACTCTGAAAAATAGACTAAAAACTTGTGATAAGCTCCAATCGTGGGGCATATGCCTTGCTAACCGATGCTGGCTCTGTGAGCGTGCTCAAGAGACAAGCAACCATCTTTTTTTTCATTGCAGGTACTCTAACAGGATTTGGTGGACCATCTGTGACTGGTTAGGGATCCCCACTAATCGAAGAAGCCTCCACAGCTGCTCATCCTAGATCAACCGTTACTGTAAGAGACACCGGCCCATTGACCTCGTCAAAAAAGCGGCGGTTGCTAATGTTGTCTACCATATCTGGATTGAAAGATGCAAGCGTGCCATGACCAGCCAAACTAGGGACTGCGCTCTCATTATTTTGGACATCAAAGCTGCCATCAAAGCCATCATTTGGACGAAGATGGGGAATGCCACCACAGACTCATATTGGCTTGATAGGGTCCTCTGCTCCTAAAAGATATGTTTGTTGTAAACCTTTTCTTCTTTTATTCACCCTAAGGGGCCTATAATTTTAGATGTATTTTTGCTAGCTCTATGCTGTTTTGCTCATCTCTGGGGAAGCTATTGTATATCCATCTTTCCAAGATGTGATGCCCCTCTTTAGTTATCAGATATATAGGGCATCTATGTATCTAACACTTCTGGTATCCTTTACAATTTATATATATACACATCATTTCAAAAAAAAAAATAGATACAGTCCCTTTCTAAAAAAAAAATTTAGATACAGTCCCCTGTAAAATGAATGAAATTAGATTGCGTTTTAGTTCAGAGGTTTCACTATTCAGGCATCATACTATAATGTTTATGTTCTACGAAATGGCATCACAAAAATGCATCATCATGATGTAGAACCAACCGGATTCTAATTAAAACACGTGTAACCTTACTAGATAAATATCTAAGATTTGAGATGAACCATACTCTTCTGATGATAGTTTGAATCACTGGCCACGAGCTAGTAAGTTATAGCTTCCCTTCCCCTTCCAGTTTGGTAGACGAGAAAGAACGAATTCTTTTGGTCCGTAACACATGTACATATACAATGCCTCTTACATATAATTAAATTGAAGCATCGATGACGTTCTAAATACATAAACTGTACCTTTTCAAAAATACATAAACTGTATAGTAGAATAAAGTATAGTAGTTAAGTAATTAAGAGGGTCACTACGCTCAGTCGGGTTTTCACTTCGCTCAGTCGGAAAAAGACTATTTTGTTCCTAGTATAATAATTTTTAAAAAGTATTATATTTACCCAATTTATGATATATACAAGGTGACCCCAAATTTCATTATATAAAGGAGGTGAATATGATATGAAATCATATTCAAATTCAGAAATCCTAAAGTTAGAGAGATAAAGTTAGAGAGATAAAGAGAGGAAATGGTTTCTTTCGGAAGTTTGAAGAAAAAACTGTTCGTAAGAAAAGTAAAAAAGATGGAGGAAATGCTGAAGGTGGTGTTCCAGAAATGCAAGACGAGTATGCAGATGATGTTAGGAGCGAGGAGTACTCACGAGGAGCTCATTCTGAGGTACTTTTGTTGTTTTTAGCAATTTATGTATAAAAGTAGCTAGAATATATACAAAACTGAACGAAAAAAGCAGAAAAAGACGGCGTGCCCACCCCGGATATGGCGCGCCTGCGCCCACTCAGTCTCGCGCGCGCCAGGGCGCACCCAGCCTCCCGCGCCCGCGCCCACCCTGGCACCCGCGCGCCCGCGCCCACCCGTTTCAACGCGCGCCTGCGCGCCTCCTTTGCTGCGGACGCCGGCGCCGGCGTCTTTATGTCGGTGTCTACGCTACGCCGGTGCTCGTTTTTCAAATCGCTGTATCTTCTTCGTTATTGCTCCGTTTTTCAATCCGTTTGCACCGTTGCGTTTGTCTTTTCGTGTACTTTACGATGATATAGTTTGTTGTTTATTTTCATGTCTTATGTGTGATTTACTCTAAAGTATGTAGTATTAGGGTTTACGAGTATCACTTTGTGAAGAACGACGTTTTTCTGCGTAGGGTGATAACGATGATGAATTCGAGGAAGCGAACGTAGACACAAGTCATGTATTTAATAGTAGCACGATCTATGGTGATAAAGAGGAGGCGGTAGGTTATGCGCTTCGCACCGGACAGGAAAATAATATTTATCTTATCAGACAGACTAAGAGAGACGACGGTGAAGTAATACTAACGTGTGAGAGGTATGACAAGCATAGGCCACGGGTTAGCACAGGAGAATCGTCATCATCTAGTCAAAGGCCACGGCGTGCCACGAAGAAATGCAACTGCCCGTTCCGCCTAAGCATCAGGGGTGGGGGGCAGACGGGCTGGTCTATCTTGGTGATGGTCCCGACGCACAACCACGCGTTAGCTAGTAACCCACAATCTCACTTCGTCCGGCCTCGCTTTAGTGTCGACGAAAGGGCAAGCATGAAAAGTTTGTACAGGAGTGGTGTTGCGCCTAGGCAGATGTGGGCCCATTTGCATGACAAGAACCCTGAAAGTACTGCAGACAAGACATCGATTCATAACCTAGTTTCAAAATTCAGAAAAGAAGATCGTGGCGGACGTACAGATGTAGCGTCCTTCATGCACTCGCTAGATGAACGTAATTATAGTTGGTGGTCCGAGAAAGATGCAAGTAAGTGTCGGCACATCTGTTTAGTGTTGGTTTATTTGTATGTTAATCACTTTAAATGTTTGTTCTAATTAAATGTCCATTTCGCAGGGAATCCATCTAGGCTGGGTCTTGTCTTGTTTGCGCACCCTTTTTCGCTGACGCTCGTTAAGATGTTTCCTTATGTAGTGCTCATTGATAGCACTTACAAGACGAACATGTACAAGATGCCTCTAGTGGAGTTCATCGGAGTCACGTCGTGTGGCAAGAACTTCTGTATAGTGTTCTGTTTTGCGGTAAGAGAGGATGAGTCTGCATACACATGGATGCTTAATCAGCTGAAGAAGGTGTTGATCTATCCTCCAAATGTGTTTGTCACTGACAATGAAAAGGCGCTAGTGAAAGCACTTTCAGTGGTATATCCTTCTGTACCAATCTTCTATGTCGTTGGCATATATGCAAGAACGTGGCTGCCAATGCGCTCAAGATAATGCATGTTGAGCGTGAGAGAGTCGATTCAGTAGTGCACCGGTGGAAGCGACTAGTTTACGCCTCAACTATTGCGATGTACGATGAACAGTACAGAAAATTAGTACACTCTTACGGCGCCAACAATCCTTTCGTTGTGTACTTGAACAACACATGGCTATGTCAGCGTGAGAAATTTTGTGAGGTATGGGTTAAGAGATTCATGCATTTCGGCAACACATCTACCAACAGGTTAGCTTAACTTCAATTGTCAACATGTTCTGTTGTTTGTATTGGTATGTTTCCCATTTATCTGCTACTAATTGACTTCCAATCTATAGGGCGGAGAGCGCCCACTCAGCTCTAAAGTGTTGGCTTCATACATCCACCGGATCTCTAGACACATGCTTCGACAGCATACATAGATTCGTCGACATTTCCACATTAAACAAGACTTCGAGTTCTCCATTGACAGAAGGGTTTCGGAAGACCAGCAAGTCCCATTTTTTTTCTGGTCAATCAAGTGAGCCTCAAATGTTTGGAAATACTCCAGGATCAGCTGAGAAACGGTCGTTGCGGTATTGACCACACAACATCGTACGAAGATGTTTGTGCGTTTACTTCGACCATGGGATTACCGTGCGCGTTTCGTATGTTTCAGTACATTCAAGCCGGTCTGAATATACCAGTTGAAGAAGTGCATATCTTCTGGCGAACACTCAGATATGACGCACAACAAGAATTTGAAGCACAACGCCAAACATACGATGAGTCGTATAGCACAGAGGAACAAATCTCATGTGTAGGTTTATGGTATGATGATCTGTCTCAACGGTATGATCCAACGACGATCGAACAAGCGTTCAACGCGTGGAAGCCAATATGGGAGCCCGAGGATGATCACACTGGTTTACAGCCACCAGAGGTGAAGGTGCCTAAGGGTAGGCCCACTACCAAAAAAAGAAGAGGCCAAACACTAGGGACAAGTCCGAGCACAAGCATTTAGGTCTTGGAAACTGTGGCCCGGCCGTACGACGTTCGCAGTCTCAGCGACGCCCGACAGCACCCGAAAGTGCAAGTGATCGTGGGCCGTCAATGCAACACAGTCAATCACAGCGTTGGCCATCTGAGCGAATGAGTCAAACTGGAGAAGGACCGACAATGCAACACAATCCACCTCAACAACATGCACCATATCCGACATACTAGAGCCCCTGGAAATACTCGCCGTATTGGAGTGACCTCGATCAGCAATTAGGTAATTATATTATAGGTTACAGGGAGATAGTGGGTGATGGAAACTGTGGGTTTCGAGCTATTGCTGATGCCGTGTACAACGATGAAGGCCTATGGAAACAGGTTAGACGTGCATGCTTGGATGAGCTGGAGGATAGAAGAGATTGGTGGTTAAATAAATGTGAACGAGTTTGGTACGATAGACAGTACCGTCGACTGAATTGGTTTGAAGACACATTTGCACCACCGCAATACTGGATTGAAATTCTAGATCTTGGTGTCATCTTGTGCACTGTATACCACATTGCGCTTATCAGTTTTTCAAAAGCATACGATGGTAAGGCTAGTGGGTTGGTCGCAGTGCCGGTACGTGATGATTGGGGGTTAGGTCGTCCAACAGCAGAGGTCCGTATTGCATGTGTCGCTGGGAAATCTCATTTCATTAGACTCCAAACAGTCAAAAATTGTCCAGTCCCAATCATGAATCCGATGTGGCGACGTTGGCATGTGCCCTCAGTTACAGCTTATATTGAGCCGTACTTACCGCACAATGCAGAGTGGTACAGATTGCCCCCAACTGGTGAATCAGGACACTTGATTATAGAAGATTAGAATTTGTAAAATTTTGTTGAATTCTTGTATGCCATTAATATATTCAAGAAGTCTTGTAATGTTTTGCAAGATGAATGTATTGAAGAAGGACACTTAAATTTTTGAATATTGAAGTGTCTCATGTTGATACAGTGGGTTATACTTTATCTAATAAAAGCAAATTCATCGTAGATACAATGCGTTCTAATACTACTGTTGTTAGCGACTGAACGACCAACAAAGAATTTAGACCACCCAGATTGACATTGATCTTAAGAAGCACATTTGACATCTAATTTACCAAAAAAAAAGTTGTAGAATATTTCATCCATCACTAATGATCGAATTTTGGCCCATCTGTGTTTCTAACGACCGGACAAGATGCTGATCCTTACTTGGTCTACCAAGGGTAACTTTTCAAGTATACCTTCGTTCACAACATCAGGAAGGTTACTGATTCTATCCGTAATTTTGACCATCAGTATTCATAGGTTGAATACCATGCTGATAGTGAATACGTATAGTGACTTCATGTTGAGTGGTACAGATTGTTTCCCCCGACTGGTGAATCAGGACACTTGATTATAGAAGATTAGAATTTATAAAATTTTGTTGAATTCTTGTATGCCATTAATATATTCAAGAAGTCTTGTAATGTTTTGCAAGATGAATGTATTGAAGAAGGACACTTAAATTTTTGAATATTGAAGTGTCTCATGTTGATACAGTGGGTTTACTTTATCTAATAAAAGCAAATTCATCATAGATACAATGTGTTCTAATACTACTGTTGTTAGCGACTGAACGACCAACAAAGAATTTAGACCACCCAGATTGACATTGATCTTAAGAAGCACATTTGACACCTGTAGCGTGAAATGTGAGATCGGTTTGTCGTCAGAGATTGCTCAAATTTTTTTTTTACTAATTAAATGTAATTGTACACATATTTGAAACATATTTTCAAGACTTCAAAAGCGATTCTATTTTAGAGTTTCATTTTCAATCAACATTGTTCACACGTTATTTGTCATAATGTTACAACTTATTCCACACACACACATCATTTTAAATCTTAAAACAAATAACAATTATGATGACTACCAGTACATGAAAGCCAAATGTGGTTGCACTGATCAAGCGGGAGGAGGTCGTCTCCTCGTAGTAGCCCTGTAGCGTAAATTGTGTTCCCTACGGTCCGCCTCAGCCCTGCTTCGTATTACATCTGGGTCTTCGAAATCTGAATCATCTTCATACTTCACAAGAATCCTAACTCTTTCCATTATTTCTCCAAGGTCTAAGTAGTTATGCAATATCATGCGTATGTCTGCATCGGTTAGTATATCGACGATAGAGTCGTTGTACAGATCTTGGTCCATCCTAAGGTAGACAATGGAAAAGACGTTGAGTTGCTGATTATCAAAATGTGATCTGACAATTTGATTTAATGAAGCTGTTAGGTTGTTAACACTTCTCAGAGTTCTAATTTATGTATTGATCACTGCCCATCCCGGAGCACGTTGGAACCGTGCCCCGTATTCATTGAGTGGGTGTAATGGTTCACGTGAATTGCAAAGGGAATTGACATCCTAATGACATAAACAAGAATGAATTATTTAAAAACCAAATAAACAAATTAAAATTACAACAATCACACCAGTTTAAGCATCAGTACAGAATGTTTAAAAACAAACTAAAAAACTCTAAACTAATAAGTCTACTAATATCCAAACCCACCACCACTATACCCACCCCTACCATACCCACCACCACCATACCCACCCCCACCATACTCACCCGCCCCAGCCCAGAACCACCACCAGCATGTCCTCCCTGCCATCACCACGCCTTCCCCTCCCATCACCCGGTCCCCTCGCATCACCGTGCCCACCATCACCCCCATGACGACGCGCCTGCTCCACGTGCCTACGGTGCATACCTCCCCTCTAGGCCTAAGGCCTCTGGTGCGACACCCCGCGATGTACCACTCCATGCCAGCACGAGGCTGGTTAGGGTTCCTGTGACGTGTGGGCGAATCAGGGGTGGTCGGGACATTAAGCCGGTAGTACTCAAAGGCCATCTCCAGCGTATCAGCCGCCCAGGGGGGAAGCCGGTGGGCCAGCCTGGGTTGTTCACCGGTGCGAGTCTCATGATAAGCGGCGCTGTCTCATCCCAATACTGCAGTAAGGTATAAATGTGAAGTTAGTATTTAAAAACAATTACAAACAACAAAAAAATTTAACAAGACAAAGTATTTACCTGGAGCTGATCCTCTCGTCGTGTACTGGGCCCACCGTCCGCTCCTAGTGGACGCACCTGAACATGAGAAACGCGCAGGAACCACCGGATGTAATCCGGGGCCACGGCCCATGCCATCTGCGCACGCGTCAGAGGAAACCTCCACCTGCTGGGCCCTGTCGTGTTGTCCCACACGGCTGTCCCGTAGTCGTACGTAGCAAGGTACGTCTTCCCATGTCTGGGACGATAATGGCTGTCGGGTCTGATAGGCTGAGGGGGGATAGTCTGCACGTATCCAAACTGGCGCAGACACCGCTCCGGCATATACGGCTCAGCAATATCCAAGAACTGTATGGTGCCATAGTACCGGGAGCGCGCCTGTGATACGAGGGCACCCTCTGCCTCAAATGGCAGCCAAGTAACCTACGTTTCATTTAATGGAAAACAATTAACAACTTAAATGAGAAACAATGTTTGACGATACGTTAAACGTCAACTTTTTATTACTACAATCGCTAAGCAACTCGTACCTCAGTAGAGGACATCGTGTCCAGCCGTCCCCTCACGAAACGTAGCCTCTCATCATCCATCAAATTCCTCGTGTAACGAGGCCACCTCGCCGCCGTCGGGGAGCAACCATCCCAGTCTGAAAGGGGCTCCGGTCTGAACATGGGGAAGTACTCGTAGATCCAGCACTGCGGTGATCATCCGAAAACATTAGCCAAGATAGTCAAACAATAACTTTACAATACTTAAGTCGTGAGCTCGCAATCAAGTTCTCACCTGAAACAACGTCAGGCAACCAGCCAGCTGACGTGTATCCGCCCGGGAAGCGATGCCGAGCTGTCGGTACAGGTATGCCAGTGTCCCGGTCCCCCACGCATACAAGTGGACCCTACTAGGGTCACGGATGGGCCAGTAGGACGAGGGCATAACACGATCCCCGCCCTTGTCGATGATCAATGAGTGGGACACCAGCCACCAGAGGAAGGCCGTCGTCTCCTGAAGTGGGGTAGAGTATGGACCGCCACAAGTATCATGAAGAGCTCGGTAACGTACCTGACTCTTCTCCAGGAACCTACAGTCTATCAGCTCCTGCTGGTCCGCCGCGCCAAACAGCCGTACGAAGTGGGGGATGAGAACAGGTAACGGTGGGGCCGCTATACCGAGGCGGGCGCCATCCTCGGGCTGGTACGAAATCGCCATGCCAGTGATGGGGATACCCAAAATGTGGTAGACGTCGTGGAGAGTAATAGTCATCTCTCCGAATGGCATGTGAAAGGAGTTCGTGTCAGGCTGCCATCTCTCCACGAACGCTGAGAGGAGCGCGAGGTCAAAACAACCATGCGCTATGTCGACAAGATGCGCAAGTCCGCTATCCTCGACCGCTGCTACAGACTCTGGGTGCCTCAATGTACTCAGAGTCCACGCCTCCAAATACTTCGTCTTAGGCTTGAAGCTAAGACATCCCTTCTCCTGTTGAATATTTATAATTGAGTTCACATTGTAACACCCCAAAAACTAGCGGTATTTATTAAGGTTGAAGTTAAATTAATGTCAAATTTTTTCCCTATCATCTACTCAGCAGCGGAAGACAAAAACCTAATGGGGGTGTTACCGCCACACTCACCAACCTAGTGAGTGCTAAGGCTAAATACAAAAACTTCAGTCTTAACCGAAAAATAAATGAAGATAAAAAGTAATTACATCTCAACTAAATTTCAAACCTTCAACGCAAAACTATAACCATCTAAATAATTTAAATGAACTGAAGTGGAGTCTATGTCGATTCCCAAACCCAACTCTCACGCTTTACATCCAAATCAGCTACATTACCTGCGGTCAGAAAACATAACAACACACAAGAAAGAACCGCGCAAATCAGAGAAACTGAGTAAACCCTGCAACACCTTGTCAAATACATTTGAAAACTCATTTGAGTACAATAAACATCCATAGCCACAAACAAATCAAACAATAGCATTAAGATAATTTCAATCACCAACCAACAATATCACAATCCAATTCTGGGATGATGGGAGTCACCAAAGTTCCATAGTTCACAAGTTTCAATCCTTAGACCACAACAAAGTTGGGACCGATCCAGTTCACCCTCACTCTAAGTCCTTAAGTGTGCACACCCCCCAAAAGTCTTCTGACTAAGGAGTAGATCATAGAGCTTAGCTGCAGTCTGAGACTCAACAGCGCAAATATATAAATTAGCCAGAGGCCTTTACAATTCCAAAAGTCAATCTCCCATCAAATCCAGAATAAAATAATCATATATGTAATATCAAAGTTCTCAAACCATTCCAAACATTTCATACCATCAATATCGTATAAGCATAACTTTACAATCACAACCAAAATGACCAATTTCAAAATACCACGCACAATTACAAAGTAAAAATAGGTGAACACAAGGTTTACCTGGAATTCACGGTTAAGCAGACATTCACAACATCCACCGCAATCAATCGCTAGAACGACAGTAGACAAGATCCTTCCAAACTAGTCACCCAGCGATACGATACAAGGTATCTCAACATCCTATGATTAAAATACAAATAATAATGTCACCACCAACCACTCTAATTAATAGAGTTACTAGTAAGATAATAATTACGTTTTTTCCTATACTTGTTTTAATTAACAGAAGCTCGGGCACACTGTTGTTATTTTTATTGACTCCAAAAATTAATACCATTAACCAAAATAATTATTACACGGAATAACGCTAGAATAACATATCAAATTTTAACTTTGACATAAGTTAATTAACCTAACCTTAGACTACCTAAAATTTATAATGACGAATAATAAATAATAGGAAAATTCACGATATACCCCTGTTTCTTTCATAATTCACAATATACCCCTGTGATTTTCATAATTCAACTTTAAACATGCTTAAATGTTGTCCAAAATTGATGAGACTTTACATAGACGATGCTAAAGTGTTATATTTTGGTCCAATATCAAATTTGAAGCTTTTTAAGCTCACATGTGACCTGTGGAACCCAATGAATATGTGACTGTTCATTGGGTCCCACAGGTCACATGTGAGCTTAAAAAACTTCAAATTTGATATTGGACCAAAATATAACACTTTAGCATCGTCCATGTAAAGTTTCATCAATTTTGGACAACATTAAGCATGTTTAAAGTTGAATTACTAAAATCACAGGGGTATATTGTGAATTACGAAAGAAAACAGGGGTATCTCGTGAATTCTCCCTAAATAATAACACAGAAAGCGGTAAAATATACACACGTACATACTCAAATCTGCACTATACCCATGCTTAAATACCATAGCAATCATTTGATAACTATTAGCCTCTTAATTACACATTAACTACCAACCGTGTGTTGTGCTGTATATGAACCAGTATACCAAATATACTACTCTTGCAAAAAAAACACACGCACCAACTCAACATCCATATAATTATACAAATAACATGTACGCACGTTTTCTTTGTCGTTCTTATCATAATTATAATACACATTCAATTATGAAAGAATGCACGAACACATAAACTAGTATATACCTAATTTAATTAGCTGCTCAAATTGAATAATGAAGTACTAATTACACCAATACATAATTAATATAATAATACTTTTTTTTGAAAAACAATTAATATAATAATACGAACTCGTTGAAATGTAAAATATGCACACATTGCATTCAAATCTGCAGCACCTAGACACGTCAGAAGTGAACGACCTACAATCGTTGCTATCATTATCCAATTGTTAGACTAGAATTGTGGAGAAATAATTAGGTAATCATTATTAGATCAATATTGGGGCAGAAAACTCACCCATTGGCTGCTACTACTTATCTACCCGTCGTGGGAAACAGAACAGAAGCACGGTGAGAGATGGCCAGAATGAAAGGAGTCTTTGTTGCACAACCTGACCAGATGAAAAGGAGACTTGGAAGATTGCACATGTTCGTTTTTCACCTCAAGTCAAAGTGAAGCAGGAATAGGGAAGATCAATTGAAGAAAAGGAATGCTTGGTCATGTTCGATGCGAAAGAGAGAAGAAGAATTGGAGGAGGGATGGAATAGCCGAAGATAGTTAGCAAGAGAATGGAGGCGGCCGTGATTATATAAAGAAGAAGGGAAGGTAAATAAATTAGGTTAATCTTTATTGGTTTTAATTTTACGTTAACCCTTACTTCCTAATATTTCTCCCATAAAAAAATAAAATCTATTTATCACTATTCTCAATCTCCGTTAATAAAATATAAAACTAGAATAGTATCAACAACATATTTAATTTAACAATCAGAATCCGTTATAATAATTTTAATATACCGATTAGAGTAGTAATAAAATAATCATATATTTTCAAATGATGGTATACTAAATTATAAGGGTGTTCATTTTGTAACACCAAAGATTCTACCGAAAATAACTTAAAAAGGTTTAGAGAAATACCAAATATATAGTACAATAGTTTAGGAAAGTAATGCCGCAACCTTATAGAAAATGTCCAACAATTGAACCAATTTATCATATGATTGCAACGGAATAATAAACCAAATCCGCAGTATTAAAACAAGGTAATGGATCACAAATCAAGATTTTAAAATAGACATTTTATTTTTCCGAAAACATAAATATACACATTCTATCAAATATATATATATATATATGTAAATATATATATAATCTTTTGAAGTCTGTATAGTGATAAAATGGCTACTATGACAAATATGTTTGATTAACACCATATTAAAATATCAAACCATAATAAAAAAAATAGTAATTATAATCAATAACAATGCAAGACACTTAATATAATATTGAGTTAACAAATTAAAGAGAAGGGCACTTAATGATTTACAGCGTATACAAATAATATATATATATATGTCTAATATTTTACGGGTATTTCACACACTATGTTAACCATTTCCTAAACAATCTAAAATTTATGGAATCTAGTACCAGACGGGAAACATACCACTCCTCGCCACACGTCTAGCGCGACGTGACCACCGAAACTCGGATCAAACTCGTATCCTGAGGGCCTCCGGGCACTGGAGTCTGCCCAAGCACCCAAGCATCAGCAGCCGGCATCTGCGCCACCCCCTCTGTCGGACCATGTACTGGGGACCGGCGACGACGGCGCACCCGTGTGCCCTCATGCTCAGCACCCGGCTCATCTATATCCTCGTCATCAGCGTCAGCCTCGCCATGACGCGCGTCTCCGGTCCCCCTGTGGAGGAGTAGGCCAAGAAGGACTATCAGACCTCACGACCAGCGTCCCATCGCCGATCAATGAGTCCAGATCCACACCATGCAGCTGGTCCACCTCCTGCTCCTCCCTCTGCTCCTCCTCTCCTCCGCATACTCCTCCTCCTCCCCCTCCCCCTGCTCCAGCTCATACTCCGCCTGCAACCTCTCCTCACGGGCTCGTAGAAACTCAAGCTCCTACACTTCCTCGACGAAGCTGTAGCGTACTGTGTACGCCTCCTCTCTACAGCAGCAGCATTAGGCCCAGTCACACGAGGGTGTGATGAGCTCTCGCCTCGGTCGGAAATCGTCTTACCCTTACCCAGACCGAACCTACCAAGCAAACCCTTGCCTTTTCCTCCAGCCATCTGTTGTTTACCGTAGAATTTAGTCATACTATTTTTACAGTTAGTCAAGACCGGTCGAGGTTAGTCAATACCGGTCATACATGCATCTCAGTAGTTCAACGTCAAAACAAATTTATACAAATCCAGGAACTGATTAAAACACGCATAATAGAGGTATACAATGTAAAAAAACGACCAATTATATAACAAAACAACAAAAAAACGACCAAATATATAACAAAAAACAAAAAACGAGCCCCGAGCGTTCCGACAGCGCGCGCGCGCCGCGCCCACCAGCATCCCCGGCGCCCGCGCCCAGCCTTCCTCCGCCGCGCCCGCGCCAGCCTTCCTCCGCCGCGCCCGCGCCCAGTCCTCCTCCGCCGCGCCCGCGCCCACTCTTCCTCCCGCGCGCCAGCGCGAACCCGTCCAACCGCGCGCCTGCGCGCACTCCTTGTTGCCGGCGCCTGCGCCGGCTTTTCTTCCTCCCCCGTTCCCGAATTTGTCTACTGTTTTCTGCTAATTTTGCTACTTTTACTACTATTCTACGCTAAAAAACTGTAAATTATGACAGAAAAGAACCTGATTTTACATATCGTACTAATAGAATGAAGACTTGAGCACCGGCTTTCCTCCCGCTACTCTCCTGCTCCTGCTCCCGCTCCGGTTATTGCTTCTAGAGAGAAGTCAGAGAGAATTCTAGAGAGATAGAGAGTTTTGAGATTTTGAAATTTTGTGGAGAGATAATAGAGGGGTAAAGGTGTATATATAGGAGAATTTAAGAGTAAGGGCAAATGGTAAAGTTTTTAAATTTCCGACTGAGCGAAGTGAAAACTCGATGAGCGAACGAGTTCAGAAAAAAAAAAAGAGAACGAGGGGGTTGCTATTGAAGTTGTATGATCTGACATTCCCCCTCGTTCATGGCAATCGATTCAGGAGGTATAGTAGGGAAACAGAAAAAAAAAAAAAAGAATGAAGGTTTCTCTTCCCAGCCCTTCACCATTAATGGTGGAGGCGAGCCACGAGAAGGGGTACTTCACAGAAGCTTAGGAGCAGCGAATCGATTCTTTCCGCACACTCTTTCTCTTTCTCTTTCTTTGTGGCATTTCCTTGGTTTTGTGTGACATATTTGCTTGCTTGCTGCCGCAGTCGCGGGATAGCTCCCTGTTCCACCTGCCGATCAATATCCCAAATAGGTCTATTGCCTTTTCGAATTTCTTCCTGTAATCATCTTGAAGAAGATAGTTGTTTGAATGGCACTTTCTAGGTTTTTTATTTCTTCAAAGGTGCGTCTGATATATCTAATATTTGTGTAATAATCAAATTGAATCTGCTTGCTGGTTGACTGCTCTTTCTCCCTCTCCCTCTGTGGACATAACAATTGTTCATTGAGCCTTTTTTGCTACCCTGTTCTTTTTTGTGCTCCGCCTAAACTGCACTGTGTTCTACAATTCGAAGATATATGTTTGTTATGAAGCAAATAAACCTGTAGCTTGGTAAAGGAGAAGATTTAAACAAAAAGAAAGCTTCGAGCCTACAAAGGAGATATGTACAGAATGACTTCTACCATGGCAAGTTTTGTTCTTATAAGCTGATGTCCTTACTCAGAATGGTGCATTTGGTGTCAGTCAAGCTTCAACCCATGACCCATCCTTTCTTGTGCAAATTATGTATCATATTTCATAGTTTATTTTTTCTGTACTGTTTGTTAGAGCTAATTGAAATGATATTGTCAGCCTCATGATTGGCTAACTCTGACTTGCAACATATATTCTGACAATGTTTCATCACCAAGTTGCAGGGGTTTCCGCTGTTGTTGAGCTTCAGTTGAATAATAATTCAGAGCATAGAAGAACTCAACGGAATGAATTCACAATCTAGCAGAGAGTTTGCATTGAATGCCGTGGTGCGCCTTATCTATCAAATAAGAACAAGTAATATCTGGAACTTGTCAGCTTTTGGAACATTCTGATTGCAAAGAGATGCTGAAAAATCAATCACTTTTTACTGGACGAAATTCTATGTTAGGTGTGAAAGGAACAATATAATTAGTTTTGAACTCCTTGCTATAGTTGTGGATTTGATCTGGCCATCTGGTGTATATCAGCTGCATCTTTGAGGGAATGGTTAGTGGCTTCCAGATGGATGTTTTAAGAGATCCGGAGTTGATGCTCAGTAAACTAACATCTGAATTATCGGATTCACGCCTCTTCTTCCTCTCCTGCATTATAGCTGGCCTTGTAGGGATTATGACCATAGCTTTCACAGCTTTCCAGTGGAGAAGAAACAATAATCTCACGTGGATGAAAGCAGTAGCTCGGTCAAAGAAAAATCCAAAGACAAGGGACAAAGTCCCTGAAGCACCCCACACTTGGACCTTGGAAGTTGGGGCTCGGGGAAAAAGCTTGAGCTTGAGCTGTTGCGTCTGTTTGAAATCTTTGTCTCCTTCTCAAACTCTTGGGCCCATGGTTTCTTCTGACGTTTCTTATAATCGTTGTGTCATATGTGGAGCTGCAGCTCACTTGAGCTGCTTCTCAAACGCGTCAAAAGATTGCAAGTGTGTTTCCATGATAGGATATGAGCATGTCATGCACCAATGGGCTGTTCGCTGGACAGAAATCACGGACCAACCTGATGAGGCGTCTTTCTGTAGCCACTGTGATGAGCCATGTAATTCATTTTTTCTCGGCGGATCCCCAATATGGTCTTGTCTCTGGTGCTAGAGGCTGGTTCATGTGGATTGTCACACCAGTATGTCTAATGAAACTGATGAAATATGTGACTTGGGTCCATTTTGAAGAAAGAATACAGTGAAGAAAGAATGCAGAAAAACTCTCTTATTATTCTGTAGAGAAATCTGTACATATTTATAGAAGGAATGAGAAAGGTTAATCTATCTGCAGAGAGATGCCTAGGGAGTAACTGCCTAGGGAATATACAAGGTCTGGACAGACATGTCTAGGGAATATACAAGGTCTGGACAGACACCAATTAATAACCCACTAATATAGTGTAACGCCCCGGTTTACCACCACCATTTACTTAGCCTCTTTTTCTTTTTTTTTTTCGAAATCTAGAGAGACATGTTATAACTGAAATAACAGCTTATATTATACATGCGTCAGTCTTCTTTTTACAAAGGTCCCCTAATACTATCACCGGGGGTTACCGCCACACTTACTAGCCACTAGTAAGTGTAAGGCTATTACCACCACCACCCCTACGCTAGCTATCTTACATCGCTGTTACTATCAAAAGAGTGACACAACCAACCCGTCACTTTACACCTTAGTACCAAAGACCCCTTCCAGCCAACTACTATGTTAGCTCCTACTCCTATTTTACACCAAAAGTAAAGGGGTATCAAAAGGCTATTACATCGCTAGCATCTAACTAGGGACCACTTGCATATACTCGTATATAGTGGAAACATCATGTGTGATGGACTGACTGGTGCCATTTTCCGGGTGCCTAAAACCTTGTATCTTCTTGTTCCACTCCTCATAAATTATCTCGGTGACCCCAGGCTGTAAACTTCTACGATAGGTGACAAACATGAAAATATAGAAAGTATCGGTGGACTCGTCCTCAGTGCAGAGAAGGTGTCCATCCCAGTTACCCTGAATTCACAGAATACATATACACAGGAAAACACAACCAAATAAAATCAGTAAAAACTGAGTAACACTACCACACCCCGTAAAAACTTATTTTCTCTTTAAAACCTTTGTTCCCAGCAAATATTAACAAATATAACAAATCAGAATAGATCACACACCATTTACCTGTACCATGAATTATCAAGAGATAATTATTATCAAATACAAGATATTTCCAAATGAAGTCCACCACCACCACCACCCACCCTATGTCCTTAAGTGTGCACACCCCCCTATTGGAAACTTCTGCCCAATAAGAGTAGATCATAGTGGCAGCTCCAATTTCATTAGTAAGAGCTTATATTGTTGTCGGAACGCCGGCTTGGCCTTAAAGGCTCTCACAAGAGGCATAGCCTTAGGATAACCATGATATCAACATCACACAATACTTTCCACCACCACCACAAGAGGTTATCCTTAAACACATTTGCAAACCATGAGTAAGATATCATAACCAAGCTTTACACAAGTAGTAATTCACACATCAAGCTCACCACTTGTAAAATAACCTTAATATCAACATAATATTACCATACAAGCTCCAATAAACTAGAGGATCAAACAATTTCCAAGAAACCACCTTAGAAAGCTTAAATTCTTATTTTAGCCAAAATCACTATTCACCAACTTAAACAACTTCCCAAACGAGTCTTGGCCTAAAAATTTAACCATAATCCAATATCAACAACACATGTATCTCCTCAAAATTTCAGCTCAAGATAAATTCGGAAACCCATTCAAACATTCGGAAAGGCTTAAAACACATTTTCTCATTTTAGCTTCTTTACCTTGTCTAACCGACTTAAATTTCTTCATTCGACATGATTTTTCAACCATAACCATATATTCACTATTCAAGACTACCCTCAAAATTTTAGCTCAAACACATGTCGGAAACCTATCCAAACAATTCCTAAAGCTTAAAGCTCATTTTTCTCCATTTCAAGATTCTTAGAGTTTTCCTACTTCCCAACATTATTTCGACTTGATTTTCTAGGATAATCACTAACTATTTATCCCTAGTTTACTGTAAAAATTTTAAGAAAATAGGAGATAGGATTCGTAGATAACAAAACAAAATGACTTAAGAAGGAAAATAAGCTTAAAGGGTGAAAGTGATGTGCATAGATGTTACCTGTCCTCTCCTAGCCATTTTGGAGCTTTTCTACCTTGATTATAAGTTGTTTGAGCTCAAAATCTCCAACAACCAAGTCACCCACCTTGGAGTTTGGCTACCACTCCTTAAACTTGCCTTTTTCCTTGATTTTAGCTTAATTACTACCTTAGATTTGTGTTTCCAATGGAGGAGTGTTGTTGCCTATGCTCCAATGGTGTTTTCTAGATTAGGAGAAGCAAGGTAGATGAAGAGGAATGGCCACCTTGCTCACCTACCATGGCCGACCTCCACCCCCCTTTTATACTTGATTTTTCATCCTTATCTTACTATTTGTAATTATGACTTCTAGAATTGTCCATAGCCATAGATTTGTGTTAGGTGACAAAAACCAATCCTAACCACTCATGCCAAACCGCCATTGAATGGATAAGGATGGGGCAAGTTGATTTTGTAATCATTGGCAAATAGTAAGGAGGTGTGAATAGTAAGGAGGTGTGAATAGTAACCGAGATTTTTTCTCCTTCCTTGATATTTTCGGCCCCATCTTAGGCCATGTTTGGCTTGAACCTTTTATGGGAATTAAGACTATATATGTAGGTATGTTAATACTAGTGTGAGTTATCAAGTTTAAGGAATTTCCTCGAGTCACTTTTGAGCTTCCTTAAGCCCCGTTTGCCCAGAATCACTAAATACAGAAAAACGTAACTAGATTGTCTTATATTAAAAGAAGAAAGATATGATTGTTCTTTCCTCAAAACACTCTCAAAAGTATCTAACACACTTCCTAGGGTTGATACCCACTCTCAGTTCCTGAGGAATTCAGTAATTTTCAGGAATTTCAGAAATCCTGTGAAACTAAGGTTTACCGGGTGATACTCCAGGAACTAAAATTTCTAATGTTCGCCAAGCACCTCCAACTAATTTAACCTTCTCCATCTTTAGAAATTAGGGTTTCCTAAGGTTTACAATTAAATAAGACCTTAATCACAGCTTAAGAAATTTGGGGTATTACAAATAGCACCCACTAATAATAGCACCCACTAATAATAATAGCACCTAATCCTGAAGAGGAACAACTATTAATTAATTATGAGCAGAATACGAAGTAATAGCATCTGTCAACACTCCCCCTCAAGCTGAATGGTGAATATCATCCATTCCAAGCTTGGAAATTAGATGATGAAACCGAGTACTATGAAGTCCTTTTGTGAGCACATCCGCAACCTGTTTCTCTGAAGAGATATACGACAAATCAATCATTCTCTGCTCAAGTTTTTCTCGAATGAAGTGTCTGTCGATGTCAATGTGTTTGGTCTTGTCATGGTGGACTGGGTTCTTCGCAATTTTGATAGCTGACTGGTTATCACATCTTAATTTCATTGATCCTTCCCACTTCAGCTTCAGCTCATTCAAAATAATTTGACACCAGAGTAACTCACACAAACCATGTGCAAGAGATCGAAACTCAAACTCTGCTGAGGATCTAGCCACTACGCTTTGTTTCTTGCTTCTCCATATCACAAGATTTCCTGCCAAGAACAACAATATCCTGAAGTAGATCTTCTATCTGTCACGGATCCTGCATAGTCTGCGTCTGTGAAGGCTTCTAGAGTTAGGGCGTTGTCACGTTTGAATAGGATCCCTTTCCCTGGACAACCTTTAAGATAGTGCATAATTCTGTAGGCTGCAGTGAGATGGGATTCCCTTGGATCATGCATGAACTGACTGATTACTAAAACTGGGTAAGCAATATCTGGTCTTGTATGGGATAAGTAGATCAGTTCCCACACAGTCTTTGATACATTCCCTTATCCACAACAGGATCATCAAGGGCAGCTCCATCTTATGATTAAGGTCAATGGGTGTTCGAGCTGGCTTGCATCCACTCTTACCTGTTTCTTTTAGCAGATCAATTATATATTTCTGCTGAGAGATAATATTCCTTGGGATGAGCGAGCCACCTCAATTCCTAGAAAGTATTTCAGCTTGCCCAAAGTTTTAATTTCAAATTCTGCCTTCATTTTCCTTTCTAGTTGCTCTCTTTCCCCCATATCATCTCCTGTTACAATGATGTCATCCACATAAACTAGCAATATGCCCAAAGTTTTAATTTCAAATTCTGCCTTCATTTTCCTTTCTAGTTGCTCTCTTTCCCCCATATCATCTCCTATTACAATGATGTCATCCACATAAAACTAGCAATATGGTTACCTTTCCTGAAGGAGAGTGCTTCAAAAACAAAGTGTGGTCTCCTTGGCTCTGTTTGTAACCTGCCTTCCTCATTACACTAGTAAATCTACCAAACCAGGCACGAGGGGATTGTTTAAGACCATAAAGGGCCTTTTTAACCTGCATACTTTGTTTGCTGATGGTGGAGTGAGGCCTGGTGGATCTTCATGTATATTTCCTCTTGAAGGTCCCCATGGAGGAAAGCATTCTTGACATCAAACTGTGACAACCTCCAATCAAAGTGAGCAGCGAGAGATAAAAGAATTCTCACAGTATTCATTTTAGCAACAGGAGCAAATGTCTCAACATAATCTATACCATAGGCTTGAGTAAAACCTTTGGCCACAAGACGATCCTTATATCTCTCCAAACTGCCATCAGCTTTATATTTGAGAGTATAGACCCACTTGCAGTCCACCACATTCTTTCCAACAGGTTATCCACAATTTCCCAAGTATGGTTTCTCTCTAGAGCAGCCATCTCTTCTTTCATGGCTTCCCTCCATTCTTTGTGTTGAAATGCTTCAGACACATGTTTGGGTATAGATAGTTCTTGGATCTTGCTGAGAAAAGTTTTGTGTGCAGGAGAAAGTTTGTGAGCGGAAGTGTATTTGGCTAATGGGTACAAAGGTCTTTTTGCATTCACGAGTCCCTTTTCTTAGGGCCACAGGTAGATGAATGTCTATATCAGAAGTGTTAGATGAAAGAGAAGGAGATGAGAGATTGCTTACCCTATTTTCTGATGTTGCATCTTCAGAACTTTCCTGCAGGGAGGTAACTTGGTCATGCTGCTGCTCAGGAAGGTGCTTCTTTCTGTGATACGTCAGAGGAAAGAAGAAGGGTGGCTGTGCAGTTTCAGCTGGTGTGTTAGTTGATTGAACAGGTGGTAGAGGTGTATCTTCCTGGGCAAGATCAAAGGTTGAAGTGGCTCAAAGGTTGGATGTGGTGTATGTTCAGTATCAGCTGAATGCGGTGTATGTTCAGTATCAGCAGAGTCACAAAAGAAAGGTTTTGACTCATCAAAGGTGACATCAATGGTGACAAAGATTTTTCTTGTGGTAGGATGATAGCATTTGTAGCCCTTTTGGGTTGTAGAGTAACCAAGAAAGATACACTTAATGGAGCGAGGATCAAGTTTCCCTCTTTGAGGGTTGTGGACATGAACAAAGCGTACTTCCAAAGACTTTGGGCTCAAGCCCATGTGTTGGACAGAAATGGGGATAAAAAGCTTTGAGAAGGGCTAGAGGACTTTTGTAGTTTTGACACGAGAAGGCAGCCTATTAATTAGAAAAGTGGCTGTCAAAACAGCTTCTCCCCAGAATTGTTTAGGTGTATTAGCCTGAAACAAAAGGGGGCGGGCAACTTCAATGATGTGTCTGTTTTTCCTTTCAGCCACCCCATTCTGTTGGGGAGTGTAGACACAAGATGATTCATGAATAATGCCTTGAGTTTGAAAGAATGAGTTAAGGTGTGATTGAAATAATCCTTTGCATTATCAGTTCTGAATTTATGGATTTTTGTGTTGAACTGATTGTGAATCATAAGGCAGAAAATGGGAATACAATCGCTGACTTCGAATTTGTTTTTTAAGAGGTAAACCCAAGTTGTTCTAGTGCAATCATCAATAAAGGTAAGAAACCATCTTGCACCAGAAATATTTGCAACCGGGGCAGGTCCCCAAATGTCACTATGAATAAGCTGAAATGGAGCATTACTTCTTGTATTACTTAAAGGAAAAGAGGCTCTAGTGTGTTTAGCTTTTGCACACACTTCACAAAGAAAATTAGTCACATTTTTTCCTTGAAACAGATCAGGATACATGAGTTTCAAAAGGGAAAAAGGAGGGTGCCCTAATCTATGGTGGAGCAGCCAGATGGTTTTTTCAGTGGTGGTAGAGGAGAAAATTTGGGTCTGGTTTGCTTTTGACTGATTTTCCTTTGTTTGCTCCAGAAAATACAATCCATTCCTTTCCTTAGCATGTCCAATCTTCCTCTCTGAGGTTAAGTCCTGTAGAACACAATCAGAAGGAGAGAAAATAGCATAGCAATTAAGATCCTTAGTGAGTTTAAAATAGACATCCGATTGACTGATAAGCTAGGTGCATGTAAGGCTGATGTCAGGTTCAGGTTGTTTGAAATGTGGATGGATCCTTGTCCTGCAGCAACAGCTAGAGAACCATTGGCAGTTATGATTTGTTTTGTGGTGGGTAGATAGGTCTGAAAGAATTCTTTGGAAAAGGTCATGTGATCAGTGGCACCCGAATCAAGTATCCAATCTTTGGTGGTGTTGTGTCTGAACTACAACAAAAAGAGAAAGAAGGATTGCCTGAGAAGGCATGAGAAGACTGACTAGATGAGTTACCATTAGTGTTCCTTTCAAGAGTCTTCATGAAGGCTTTAAGTTTCTCTAGATCTGCAGCACTCAACTCAAGGTTTGTATTTCCAGCTTGCTTTGGAGATTCGGTCACAAGATGAGCTTGAGGGCGAGTCTGTTGCTTCATGCTGTCCTTTAATGACGGTTTCCCATGTTTCTTCTCCAGCACCTTTCATGAGTGTGGCCAGATTTCTTGCAGTGAGAGCACCATCGATTATCCTTAGAGTTCTTCCACTTCTGACCAGAAGTCCCTGCAGCTCCAACAGCAAGGGCAGAAGCAAACTTCCAGGGTAGAGGGTGATCATTCGGGCGGACGGGCCGGGTTCGGGCCGGGCCAGAAGAAAATTTTAGGCCCGTCGGGCCTATTTTAGAAACCCAAGCCCGTTTTTTATATGTTCGGGCCGGGCCGGGCTAGGCCCGGATTTTTTCAGGTTTGCCGAAGCCCGGCCCCCCGGCCCGGTTTTTTTATATTTTTATATAAATTAATTAAAAAAATTAATTAATATAATTTAGTGTAGATTTATATACTATGTGTACATTTTATTTATAATTTATATATATTTTATAAAAATAAATTATTTATATGTATATATTATATTTTGAAAAATAATATAAATAACATAATCGGGCTGGGCCGGGCTTGCCCACGGGCTTACAAATGTGCCGCGGCCCGGCCCGGTTTTATTCGGGCCTGATTTTATTCCAGGCCCCCCGGAAGCCCATCGTCGGGCTTATTGGGCTTTTTTACGGGCCGGACGGGCCGGGCTGCCGGGCCGGACACTTATGATCAGCTCTATTCCAGGGTTTTCTGTGCTTTTGATATCAAGCATGACTGATCTCCTCTTCTCTTCAGCCTTAACAATAGCAATAGTTTCCCAAGGGTGTTCTTCTTTTGTCCAAAGATTTGGACTCTGACTTGATCAACTCGGGATTTAGACCTGCAAGGAAGACATAAATCCTCCTTTTTCCACAAACTCCTTGACCTTTGGGCATCTTCAGAGCACTTCATCACCAGAGGTTGAGACTGGTCTAGTTCCTGCATGATATTCTGCAGGGTTGTGGCATACTCTTGAAACAGACGAGTATTTTGTTTAGTGTTGAAAGCTTGAACAGTCAGCTCATAGATGGTTGCCTCATCATCCCTTTTTGAGTAGGATCTTTGAAGGAAATCCCACACCTCCTTAGCAGTCTCAAGAAAGATGCAGTTGGCACTTATTTTGGGATCCATGGCATCCCAAAGCCACGACTATCATGGAATCAGTTTCCTCCCATGTTGAGTACTTGGATCAGTCTTCGAAGGAGGATCATCGATAAGATGGCTCAGTTTTCCTTTACCTTGAGGTATTTTTGATAACCTGAGTCCACAAAAGATAGTTCTGTCCAGTAAGCTTGTAGCAGGTCTGGACATTTTGAAATTCTCCTTTAGAGGGTTGGAAGAAGCGGGGTGTAACACTGGCTGGTGGTGGAGTCAGTTGACATGATTTGGTGAAGAAGAGCAGACGAGAGAAAGAGATTTAACAGCAATGAAGGCTGTTTTAAAAAAAAAAAACTGATCAGCAATGAAGGCTGAATCGTTGAGAAAAAAAAACAGCAATGAAGGCTGCTAAATTTTGTGAAGGAAATGGACAGCAATGGAGTGTAGTGGCTGAGATGATTAAGGGTTTAGAGCACTGTTGGCTCTGATACCATGAAGAAAAATACAGTGAAGAAAGAATGCAGAAAAACTCTCTTATTATTCTGTAGAGAAATTTGTACATATTTATAGAGAGGAATGAGAAAGGTTAATCTATCTGCAGAGAGATGCCTAGGGAGTAACTGCCTAGGGAATATACAAGGTCTGGACAGACATGTCTAGGGAATATCAAGGTCTGGACAGACACCAATAAACCCACTAATAATAGCACCCACTAATAATAGCATCCACTAATAATAATAATAGCACCTAATCCTGAAGAGGAACAACTATTAATTAATTACTGAGCAAAATACGAAGTAGCATCTGTCAACACATTTAGACGCTTGATCTTGTCACCATTGCATGTTAGAGAAGTGAGCAGATCATCCGCTGGTGGAATTTTGAGCTCAATAACACAAGGGGCAAATGAACTTGCATCTACTGTCCGTGGGCGTATAAAGAGTCAAAGCAAGAAGCATAAGAATGGAAGTGAGTCTGTAGTTGATAATCAGAGTAGTGACGGAAATAGGATACATCTACTGAAACAGTATAGATAGCTTGCTGATGAATGGCTCTCCCAGCATGGAAGAAAATGGCATCAGTGATGTTAGCTTAAGAGATCCAACTTGCAATAATGGCATAGATAATGAAGGGTAGATAAACCAAATTTACAGAGGAGTTGGTCTATAATAGGAAGAATGGTGCTCAAAAATGAGAATGCGAAACATACTAAGAAATGAAAGAAGACATCGACAGATCTTATTGACGGGGAGCATTCGAGAGAAACTCCAGATCGAGAGTTATGCAGAGTTTTTGGTTACTCAACAGTAAAGGCGCCCAAAGCCTTTTATACAAAGAGAAGAACTAAACGCAGTGTTTAGAGAAACAGAAAAAGAGACAAACTAATATAAAACGACACCGTACAGATAAATGTTCCTACTGAATAGGAACATTAACAGTGTTAGCCAGAGATTTGAGATTGTTAATTTACCATCTGATGCTAGCCCTTTTGGTTTTCATAAATAGAAAGAGTGGGGCACAGTGTGGGGATTCGCTGCAGCAGCGTCTGAACATCCTCTTGAATCCGGTTCAGGTGTGACTCATCTCTCTCTTGTTGATAGATTTACTTTCAGATCCATGCTTGATATTGAGAAGGTGCTTGCACCAGTGGTATTTCTAATCCTCTATGGATGTCTAGGTCTTTTTGTCCCAAGGTAACTTCACATTATTGAAAATGGAAGACATATGAAGTGAAATGTGAGACTGTACTATCTTTAATTGATTATTGAAGCTCTGTTTCTGTATGTGGTAAAAGAATTTAACTTCTACTTATCGGAAGTTTTAGCCTATAAGGTTTGCTTATTTTTTGGGGACTGCATACACTTACTGCTTTCCCTTCTCTAGATTTTGAATTGAGCTCAACACAGGACCTGAAGCAGGTCTCTATATATTCAGAAAACTGCCTCCTTCAGAATTCTCATATGTGGAGGCGATGGTACTGTCGGATGGGTTCTGAATGCCATGACAAGCAAAATTTTGTTTCTCCCCCACCTGTTGCTATATTACCTGCTGGGACAGGGAATGATCTTGCTCGGGTTCTTTCATGGGGTGGCGGCTTGGGTTCAGTTGAAAGACAAGGGGGTCTATCCACAGTTTTGCATGACATTGAGCATTCTGCAGTTACCATTCTTGACAGGTGGAAGATAGCGATACTAAACAAACAAGGAAAGCATCTTAGACCTCCCAAGTATATGAACAATTACCTAGGTATGGATGTTGAACTCTCTGTTCTCAGCATCTCATATGTGATTATCAGCATGATTTGTGTCCTTTTTTGTTCCTCTTTCCTAGTGATTCATGGTAGAGCTAAGGTGGTCTCTAAATGTAGCTGTGCGTGTGTGAGTGAATAATTATCTTATATGTACACTATCTGCCGATTATCCATGCTGTGGTCATTGAACATGCTACATAACTTGCATGTAGCGACTTTTAAACTTTCCATTATTGTATAGATGTGGCAAATCCTTTGCCGCTACTAAATTAGCTATAGCCTCGTCATTGTGCAGGAATTGGTTGTGATGCAAAGGTTGCACTAGATATTTATAATTGAGAGAGGAGAATCCTGAGAGATTCTATAACCAGGTACTTGGCTTAAATTTCTCGAAGTATCGTGAACAAGAATTTTTTGTATCCTTGCTTTGATGATAGTCCTCTGGTATGTAAATTTGCTTTTTAAAAATGAAAAGTGTAAGGATGACCAGAAACGTAGAGAGATTTTTCTGATTTTCAAGACTTTAATTTGGAAGAAAAGGGAAGTCAAAAATCTGATCTTAGAACTAGCATTTCGACGAATCTTTATGTTTTTTGGGGTAAAATTATGGGAACATGAGATGATGTGTTGAAAGGTAGGTGAAGCAATAGTCTATTTTGGTGAATGAACGTAATTGTACAGAATCTACAGTGACTCATAATAATCCTATAAACACCTTGTAAGATTGGTAGAATGAAAGCATAAAAAGGCTGGAGTGGCGATGGTGTATAGAGGAAGAAAACCTTGTGATAGGCTTCATATAAGTTGTGGTCATGAACTTGATTTTGCAGCCCGTAATGAGTTATATGATGTGGTGGCAGTTTCATGAACAAAGTTCTTTACGCAAGAGAAGGAGCCAAGAGCATAATGGACCGAACATTTGCAGAGTTCCTTAACCAGGTTGCAGTGGAGGTAGATGGTAAACAAATTGACATTCCTAGGGTATGTTTCTTAAACTTGCATGGGCTAATTAATTTGGCTTAGGAATTTTATTTTGGTTACTAGTGAGGCTTGTCATAAGCAAGCCACAGTTTAGTTGAGAAAAACCGGGTCTCATGTGCTGTATTTGGAACTTGGTATTATCATCACATTCTTTTTTTTAGAAGTGGTGATATTTTGACCTAGACTGTTGTCTGAAACAGATATTTAAGAAGTGTCTTAGCAGGATGATATGATAAATAATTGCATGCAGCTAGTTTTGTGCTGAATTGGAACTTAGTTGGATGATTGATTTTTCGAAAAAAGGAAGATTTATCTGTTCGTAATATGTGCAGGATGCAGAAGGTGTTCTTGTTGCTAATATGGAAGTTACATGGGAGTGTTGACTTGTGGCATAATGAGGATGAATATTCTAATGAATTTGATCCCCAGTCGATGCATGACAAGATCTTGGAAGTTGTGAGCATATCTGGCACATGGCACCTAGGGAAACTCCAGGTTGGACTTTCTAGAGCTAAAAGAATTGGACAAGGGCAAATGATAAAGATTCAGATACGTGCTGGGCTGCCTGTTCAAATAGATGGGGAGCCTTGGTTCCAACAACCTTGCACATTAGCTATTTCACATCACGGACAGGTTGGTTCATCTCTTTTCCTTTCGTTCAGTCTCTAGGGGTTGAGGTCTGTTATGGTATTTGGACTTCGCGGATCACTGAATGGTGACTTCGGGTTGCAATAAATTACTATTATTGCAGGCATTCATGTTGAGAAGAGCTGCTGAAGAACCTCTCGGGCATGCAGCTGCTATCATAACTGACATTCTGGAGAATGCAGAATCCAACCACACAATTAATGCTTACGCAGAAACGGGCTCTTATGCAAGAGATGGCTATGAGACTGTCGTCATAGTTTGCTTTACAAGCTATATTTTGCCCAATATCTATGTACACAGTTCACACACTATTGATGAAGTTGGCTGTATGTTCTGTCTAGTTCTCGCTGAAGTGTTTTAGAAACAAACCAGCGTAGTGTGAAGAGGTTTTTTAGGTGTATAAGAATACAAGTGTTGCACAAATTAACAATAGAGAAAAACTAGACACGGCAATTTGGGTCATTGGGTCGGGTTAGGTTGATATCAAACCTAACCCAACCCATTTAAATTATCGTCAACCCAACCTAAAAATGGATAGGTCATAAAATCATGACCCTAATCTAACCCGATTAAAATCCTTCAATCCTAACTTAACCCATCCAAGCCATTTTTTAAGCATATAATAATTTAGATGGGCTAGGAGTAGAAAATAATAAAAAAAATCCAGTGCTAGCTGGCATACTAATTAAGATGAAACAAAAGGAATAGAAATAATCTTGTTTGATCGGCCTAACTTTAAATGAATTCCATATTATGCGAAGAATGTAAAAGTATTATACCAATTTCTCATGAATAGAATAACATGCACTTTTTCCATAAGTTAATATTTATCAATTTGAGCATAAAGCTTTACCACTGTTGGGGATGAATTCTATCTAGATATGCACATGATCCTAGTGCTCTTAACAAAAAAGGGAACAAAAATGAGGTCTTCATTATGCATTAGAGAAAATATATAAAGACAAGTCTTCTAAAGTTAGAAATAATTTAGAAACAGAGAGCTCAATGCCTCAAATTATGACTGATAGTATTAAAATAATTACATCTGTTCAAACTACAGAGTGCTCATGCCTGAGAAAAGTACAATCACACTAACTTAATCGTTACCAACAGTTGAGGAACTTTTATGCAGCACGCCATCCATATTGTTGGTTTCAGAATACACTAAGGTTTATAATTAAGATCCTACTTACAAAAAATATATATCACCTACTTTTGTCCACCCTTCTAGATAATCTAAACATACTTATGTTCTCAAAAACAAAATGGTAGTGAGAATAAGAAAAACAAACCTTGGACAGAGATGAAGAGCGACATAGACATGAACAATGACGTAGAGAAGAAAAATGGGTGTGAGTCTGCAATACGAGAACATTTGGATTTTCAACATTATGTTAAAGTCTGGTTTAGGTCCTTTATTTGATATGCAATTGGTTGAACTGTTTGTTTAGTTAAGATCATGTGATATTATTAAAGGTATGATAGTTCAACGACACTTGGGTTTAAGACTATATATATTTGATATGAAAATAATATATATATATATATATATTTAATTATTAACAAATTATTTTCAGGTTTCAAATTGGATCATGGGTTAAAATCTCTACCCTAACTCAACCCACAAAATTAGTTTATTACCCAAACACAACCCAAAAAATAGATGGGTCAATAATCAAGACCCTATCCCACAAAATTATGGATTGGTTCGGATTGGATTTCGGGTTGGATCAAAATTACCAACTCTAAGGAAAACTCTGTACAAGAATTTTAAGTGTTACTTTGGATATGCGTGCTTAGATTAGGTTATATATAAAGCAGAATGCTCATGTGGAACCAAGTTGTACAAGACAAGTCAAAATATGATCTCTTGTTTCATTTTTCATTCTGTCTTATTTTAATGAAACTATGTACTAAGCTAAGATAATTCATGGAAGATGATGATACATGGGTAGTCTCGCAATGCTTTTTTGTACTGTACAGACTATTGCTAAAAAGAACTATGCCTAACACGTTTCTAAATGACTTCATATTCATCTTGGAACGTCACTTCTGGACTCTGGTGGTAACAGTTTTCCTTTTTACAATAACCAGCACAGATTTTCAACTAATATTTCTCCTCACAAAATCTGCCAACTAATTTTTGACAGCACGAATCAATCTGAGCCGGACTCCTACAAATAAGAAGACAAATTCTTAAGTAGCTGCTCGTCCTACTCCACGAGGCATTTTCTTTGAGCTTGCTGCAAAATAGAAAAAAAAAATCATATAACCATATATGTAATTTCACAGAGAAGCACAACAATTTCACACACAAACCTATATATTAGGTCTAAAATTAATATTTCATTTGGGGTTGTTACATATAGGTAGAGAGAAAATGATGGAAACTTACGATCTTCAACATCCTTCATTTGGTAATAATGAGGAGCAATTTCAACAAGCCATTCTGGTTTTAATTCAGTGACCTGAAATATTCCACTGCACAATTAAACCCCAGATCCTTCCCAAATTGAAACACAAATGACAAAAAATACGCCTAACATATGCAACTAACTATAGTAACTTAGTTTCTAAAGAATGGCAACAACGGGAAAACAGCGGCAAAAGAATGCAAAATAAACCTGACGCATATACTCCTTTGTGGTTAAAACCAGCTCATGGTAGATGACCCATCTTGGTTGAGGTTCCATCTGCTCATAATTATAGGACAATGTTTTAGAGACCAAAAACAAGTGCGGCATACACTCAAAGATATGGGAAAACAGATAGATCTTCTCAATCATCATCATCATTGTTCCCAAAGTCACGATTGAGTTATAATGATTACAATAGACCTTTATCAAAGTCCTAAAAAAATAAATATTACTTTGAGGCTATTCATCTTCCCGATACATGTCCACTCACTAGAAGGTAAGCTCACCTGAGACAAACCAGAACTAGGATGCATGTGGACTGTCTGAGGATATTTGACTGTTCGATATGAACCACTTTTCTGTAACCTTGCAGAGTGAGGAAAGAAGCCTGAAACAAGAATCAATACAATTTGTATTATCATTAGACAAACCCATCGACTAATTTAACTCCTAACTATTACAAGCACAACACAAAGAGACCGACAATATGCACCTGCTGTTATACACTTCTTGATTGCATCCAGATCATTGAGGCTGGAAGTCAACTCAATTTCAACTCTTTCCAGAAGGCCTTCCAACTGGTCTCTAATATCCCTTGCTCGTTTCATGCTTCTAACCTATATGCACGTATTTAAAAAGTGTAAAAACTAACAGAGCAATCAGCAGTAAAGAGTTTCAAGGAAGCAAAAACAAAACGAGGATTCAAATTATAAGTCATTTAGAAATCAGCTAGTTGACTTACAAACGAATGATATAAAGAATGACAAAAAATCAACAAAATTTTAAAAAAAGTTGTACCTGAATGTAATTTTCATAACAGAACATAGTTCCGTAGTCACATGCCTTCCAATCATTATAGACCTGTGGCAAACACAATGCGTAAATGTGAAAAACAAAGGAAACCAAAGACTCGTGTACTACCATAGAGAAGCAGCATCCAACTAATTTCCAAAATAGGAAGTGTGGCTTCAATGCCACTTAGTCTATCATTGCAATTCTCGAGGGGCAACTCACAAGCTAATTCTTTTCCATTTCGAGCAAAGTGAAAACCATACATCATTGCCTTTATCAACATCAAAAGTCAAATAACTTAAAAAAGCAAATGCCACACCATGCTGTTCCGACTTCAGCATCATCTAGAAAAGATTATCAACTGAAAGTGATGCTAAAATAATTATAAATTCTAAGAGCAGTAGAAAAGCCTAGCTTAGACAGTACCAACAGCCTACAGAGTCCTGATCATTGAAAGAACATTCAAAGTCATAAATCAACCAAGAAGTTCCCAGATTTAAAAAAAATCTTAATCAAACTCTTTTAATTGAGAAAACCTCATGCCTGTAAACAATGGAAAAGATGAATGAAGTTTCTAATTTCAAACAAAGTCAGAAAAGTTGGCCAACTGAAAATTATAGGCCACGGATGCTCATGCTACTAAAAAAGTGAAAATTATGCGGTCATAATTGAAAGAGTAGGTCTGTTTTCAAAAGATAGACACGATATTTCTTGAAAACAGGCAAGACCAAAGACACGACAAATAAATGAGAATAGAAATCTCAGATTATCAGCAAAAAGTCAACAGTCATAATTAGAAGAGTCAAGATGTCAACAGACACCTAGGAAGATTTATCTTCGGTTCATCTCAAGACAGAAAGTTCAAAAAAATTAGTCGAAAATATTCCCCCTACTTGTATGGGGCTCAGACCTTTCAACTGAGGGCTACACCCTTGGCAGAAAAGGAAATTAGACTTTTGAGCAAACCAGAAAGTCATAGATCCTATAAAAACACCAACCTCAATGAATATCATCTGTCAGGTTCAAGACCAAATAATCAATAGAATCCCCAGATAATGAAAATTCCGATACATATTTATCCCAGGAAGTGGACGTTAAATTTATTCAGAATCAAATATTATTAAGTCAGAAGTGGAACAATAAACAGTAAATAAATGTAACCAACCTTAAGCAGAGCAATATGATCCCCAACGTTGCCCTCGTGAAATCTCATCCTTGCAGTGTCTGCGTGGACCTGCTTATCCTTGGGACGATAAAAGATTGAGTTTCCTATAGATAGCATAGCAGCAATTGAGATAACCTCCTCTGAACATTTATATTTATCCGAAGCAACTATCACTTTGGAAAGCATAGGATCAAGAGGAAACTCTGCCATTCTTCTTCCAACTTTAGTCAACTCCCCAAGTTTATTAAGAGCACCCAACGCATACAACAGTTCAAGTGCCTTAAGTAGTGCCTCTGAAGGTGGTGGATCCATGAAATCAAAATGCAACAAATCATGAATGCCAAGACTCTTTAGAGTCAACACAACATTTGCAAGATTGGTCCTTTGTATCTCAGGCATGGTATTGTCCTCCAAATCTTGGTTGTAATTGTAAGCCGTATACAACCTGAAGCATTTACCAGGACCAGTCCTTCCTGATCGGCCAGCCCTTTGATTAGCAGAGGCCTTGGAGATAGGGTTTACGAGTAATGACTCCATCCCTGTCCTTGCATTGTATGTCTTCATTTTGACAAAACCAGGATCAATGACATACTTAATCCCATCAATTGTTAGAGAAGTTTCTGCTATATTTGTAGCCAAAACAACCTTTCGAGCCCCTTCAGGAGTAGGCTCAAATATTTTGGCCTGCAAATCAGTTGGCAGATTAGCATAGATTGGGCATATAATAAGCTCAGCGATCTTGGTTCCAAGGCCCCTAGTTCTATGCTTTAAAATTTCTTCAGCTGTTTCGATCTCCTCTTGACCGGTCAAAAAAATAAGAATATCACCAGGCGATTGGGTTACATGTATTTGCAACAGTAACAACAGCTGCATCCAAGTAATCGGCTTCTGGCGCTTTCGTGTAATGTATCTCAACAGGATACCGTCTCCTGGTATTTTAAAAATTGGAGCAGAATCAAATAGTCACTAAATTTTTCAGCATCAAGTGTGGCACTAGAGATGAGCAACTTTAGATCAGGTCTGAAACGAGCAACATCCTGTTAACAAAAAGAAAGCAAAAAAAAAGGTCATGCGGTTTGCCCTTAAAACTTGTTGAAGTTCTTATTCAGTGAAAAAGAAAGCAATTGTTTCCACCTGTGACCAGCAGACAATATAACCTCAGCGCTAATGACGGGATTTTGAAAAGATATAAAAGTGGGAGTTGGGATGGGTAAACTTAATTTGCAAAACATAGTTGTTCAATATGTATGACTTTGATAATATAATCAAACATCAAAGCCAAGAGAATACAGCAAAGGAAAGATAAAGGGTTGTAATCATCCACAAAGCACAATGAATACAAAAAAACTTACACATAGAAGAGTGAAAAAGAGCTCGAAAGAATTTATTACCTTCACTAGTCCAAATAATATATCAGTTGAAAGTGTCCTTTCGGGGCCTCATCAACCATTATAACACTGAAAAGATTAGAAAGCATAATGAGAGACAAACCCATAGTGGTACTATGACAAAACAGACAGAAGAAAGATACCAGCCCACCTATATGCAGCAAGGTCAGGTTCACCTAAGAATTCTCTCAACAACATTCCATCTGTCATGTATTTTAGAATTGTCTTCTCTGATGTGCAATCTTCAAATCGGATGGAGTAACCCCCTGCCAATCATTATGTGCGTGGTCATCATACTTTGAAGCGCAGAAACAGTAACATTAATGGATGAACACCAAAAAGTAGTCCACTAAACTACTATGAGGTTTCATGATTCTATGTCGTGCACAGACACTGAAATGCCATCGCTGTATCAAACTAAAAGACTACTTCGTCCTGAAATTTTAGTCACCAGAGGGTTTTACCAAAACAAAAGGAGACTTAGTCTAGCATTGTTCATCTACTATCATGATGCATAGCAGACACCAGTATATGCGGAAGACAGTGTTTATGTCCGAGTGTATATACTTCAACATATCATCATATGTAACTAACACTTCAGAAAGTAAAAAGTTTTGAGTATACTGCTATCTTGAGAAGCAATCATAAGAATTCAAGGTGTGGTGAGGGTATAAGCAAAAAAAGCAACAACAAGGTTTAAAACGACAAGCTTTATAGAGAACAGCAATAAACATTCTTACTGAAATGATGCAAATTGTTCCATTGTGTAAGCAAACCTAATTAGACTGGAATATCACATAGTAAGAATAGTAATTCTAGACCAATAATCCCTAAATCCATTCCTAGAGGTCATGCCGGGTCATATAACCGATAGTCATGTGACTGTATCAGTTATTAATATCCTCTTAATTACCTAGATATAATAAGCAAATCTTACAGCATAACAATTATTTTAACTTACATAATTCCTCAACTAAACTGACACTCGACTACCCTTCTCTCAGGTTTAATAAGCTTCAATGTAGGCCTCAACTAGATCATTGATAAGTATAAACAACAAACTTTTACAGCAGCAAGACCCTCGAATTGGAGAAGAAAATAAGTCCACCCATTCTACACTTAGGGAGAGTATATGGTAAGCCGGGATTGTGTCAGAATTCAGAAGACAGAAGAAAAAGAGGTCTAGAAAAGATAGGGCAGAAGAAAGCAATGGGACCATATAACATATAGATAGAAATTTGAAAGAGCTGGGGGAGAGCGGGATCAACAGGCTAACAACTTTCTTCAACAAGATATGGAATAACAACAAGATTCCAATGAGTTGGCGAAAGCGTACTTTTATATCCCCTTATGTAAGAATAAGGGTGATGCCCATGAGTGTGCCAACTAAAGAGGATTAAGCTTATGAGTCATACCACAAAACTCTGAGAGCGAGAACTCCTCTAGTGGGTTAACTAGGAAAGGCATGTAAGTATATCAACATCATCATAGATATGTATGAAGGATGTACTACGAGTGAGCGTACTAGTGTAGGGAGAACAAAAAGTTCCCCATTACCATTGGAATACACCAAGGGTCAGCTTAAAGCCCTTTCTTGTTATGCATAGTCATGGATGAGACCACCAAGCCGATTCAAAAGGATATACCAAGGTGCATGATTGCGGATGACATAGTGTTGATTGTTGAGTGTGGAAGATGAGTGCGGAGATGTGAATGTTACGTTGGATGCGTGGACATGTTAGCAAAGACCATATGAGGAATGAGACAACTAGACAAAAGCTGAGATTAACAATGATTGAAGTGAAGATGTATGAATCTCGTTTACGGTGGTTTGGACATGTGAGTAAGAGACCAAGGGAGACACCGGTTAGAGGTATTGAGATGTTGGAAGAGAAGGGAAGTAGGAAAGGGAGAGGAAGACCAAGACAGACATGGGTTAGGGTGGTCAAGAAGGACATATGGCTACTCGAGGTAGATGAGAGAATGTCTTTAGCGAGGGCGGAATGGAAAAGACGTATTCAAGCGGTTAAATGTGTGATATTGTATTGATTTTCTTTTGTTCCCCTGCGATTCTTTCAAAAAATCTTTGTCATCCGCTCTCAATTGCTCGGTATTCTCATTACTCAACTTTAGATCTCTTTTTAACCTGGTTTTCATAACCCCATTATCAACTAGCTATGTCTTGAGAGAGAAGGAAAATTGCATAAGTTTCAAAGCCTAAGGCTATGATGATATGATAGTGTTAAGATATTCTTTGAGAAAGACCAGGTTAAGAATAAAAGAAAATACACAGCGTACCTCATGGCCAAGTTTTGTTCCCATCTCCTGAGAAACACGAGCAGAAACACTCATTGCTGCCACCCTTCGTGGCTGAGTGCATCCGACCTGCATATTGTGATTAGAGGGTTAAGGTTAAAATTCAAATCTTTTACATGATTATATTATAAGGCACTCATTGTAATCAGAATTTTGATTACATATTTCTGCATCAATCAACACACTATAAGCCCCTGAAGCAATGATAATAAATGAAAAAAAGGGTCAAATACACTAAAAGTCAATAAACACGAGGTCCAGGATGGCTAAAGGTTTTAGTAACTAGTTGCAATTTATTTCAAGTGCTGAGCTAGAGGTAAGAGGTAAATTTCAGTCCAAAGACTAGCACAGCTTATTTGATGTGACAAGAATAAAGGTCAGAAAAAGAAGAGAGAACAGAAACAAAATAAACTGTGGGTCTTTCATTTTTTTACTATAAAGATGCAGTTGAGGTCCGGATAACGGATACACCCAACTGGATGCCTATGCTTCACCAGCAAAAGATGTTTTACATGAATAAGATTCAAGGTAATGCAATTTTTGGAGGAGACTTCCACTAAATCAATTTCAAAGTGCATGCCAGGGAGAGTGAGAAAGGGAGCAAAGAAAGGTAGAGCATAATACACACCATTCCTTTTTTGGTGTACCCAGCTTCATGAAGATACTGGGGGATCTGAGTTGTTTTCCCTGATCCAGTTTCTCCAACGATAATAAGTACCTATAATAAAACGAAAATAAATAAAACACAAGTATCCTTGCTATGCAGAAGGTGCAGACAAGAAAAGAAAATACACCAGCGCAGACAAGAAAAAATATACACCAGTGCAGTCGGTAAAACACAAAACCTGATACTGGTCAACAGCTTGCAGTAGCTCATCCCTATAGGGGTAGATCGGCAATGTTTTTCTATCCTCCTGAACAAGATTGGAGAAGGTAGTGAGATAAGAATCAACATATCAGTCTTTTTTGCATCCTCACTAAGAGCAGCATCACACATTAATGTAAATTGGAGACGAAAAGAAATGTAAGGTATAGCAAATTCAACTAAAACACTCTGTAAGAAGCAAGAAAGAATAAAGGTGAAGGAGAGAAGAAAGCCATACATCATCCAGGTAACTATGAATCTCAAATACACACAACCTTAACCAAACATAAAAGTGCAACAGAAACTTCAATATCAACACAAAAAATTATTGGAGCTGAAAGTACTTGCCCTTAAAAGTAATTGTATAGATACATACCCTAGTAGCAACAATCTGAATATTCATCTATGCCCTCTCAGGCGAGTAATCCCTCTTCAGTCCCCCTCCCCCCCCCCCCCCAAAGCACATTAAACAAAACCATTATGCATAACTTAAATATGAATCAGTCTAGCTGCACTACCATAATGAATAGGCGCAAAAGGATGCAAACTAACAATAAAGCTTATAAGCTGTAACAAACCTGAAGCTTCTCAAAAGCAGACTGGGCTCTGGATCCTCAAGTGACTGAGCCATCGTATCATCCTCAAACTGCAGAAGTAAAATATTAATTTTTCAGTTAAAAGAAATGCAACAAAAAAGACAAAAACTCTAAAAGCAGATATTTGCTCTACTTCTAATGTACCTTCTCCATCCATAACAAAGCCTTGATGAATTCGATCTGGTCCTCAAAAACAAATCTAACCACCCATAATCATCATGATTATTTGAAACAGAGTAGAAACGATTTGGAAAGGAATTAAAGGAAATAAAGACTTACTCGTATTCCTCAGCCTTCTGCTTCTTGTCCTTTGACCCAAATTTAAGTGTGGCTTTCCCTAAAATTTATTTATGTTAAATTAGAAGATAATGATCTTGGAAGAGGCAACCACGTTTTCAAAAATTTTATGTAAAAGGTTACCAATTGGTGATCTTCCCATGCCTCTTGTTCAGCAAACGGATTCATTTTAGCCCCAGACTCTCCATCCCTGCGGATATTCGAAAATTTATTCAACCCACAGATAAAAATAGAAACTAAAACATGTCTCAAGGTGTTCAGATTTCAAAACCTGTAACGCTGAACAGCTACGGAGAATCTCTTTTCTTGATTTACTCCACCATCAACATCATAAGCTTCCGGCATCCTATACTGTATTCATGAATGCAACACAAAATATTGTTAGAAAATCATTTGTTAAATGCTCAGTTCTATGTCTCAGAGACTACAGTAATAGATTTCTAACAATCTCTACGGTGATCTTTAAACAATTATCAGCCGATCGAAGAAAAGATGTACACAGATCTCTACTAATCATGTCCAGGAAGAAGTTCATTCCATTCGAGAGAAAACTTTCACAGTTCCCAAGAGTATTATTTTCCCAGGTTGCAATGGTTTAAGTAATACATGGCAGCATCTTTATCTTAGTCAAAGGCATCCTCAACACTATTATTGGTACACTGCAGAAAGCAAGTGAAACCTTACAACCGGGATCACTCAGTCCAGTGATAAGATACCTAATAATATGACAAACTATCAACTCAAGTCTGAAAGTTAATGGGGTGATCTTCCAAAATAAAGCACTAAAGTCAATAATCCAGATGAAGCAGCCAAATAAGAAGTTCGAGCAATGGGATTACCCGATTATTTCACTGGCATCTTCTGTCTTGTGTTTATCTATGGCTTCAAATAGTTCTTTCTTGTACCTGACATTATAAAAAAATCAACTTGAGCTCCTTAAAATGCAAGCATCTTTAACCTATCGATACAATTAAGAGAAATTAGAAGCATGCAGATTCACAACTGTTGCGAAGCAGCGGTGAAAAAATACTTCTGTGAGGAATTAAAGGCAGATAGAAATATAATAACAGATATGTACTGTAGCAGACACATGATCATAAAACAAAAAAGAAATCCAAACAAATACTGAGCGGAATGTAAAAAAGAGTTTGACCTTGTCCCTGAAGTCTAACTTCCCCATATTGATGGCAGCAATTCACAGACAAAACATATTCAACACAGAAAAGATAAATTTGCTTGTACATATAAGATATGAAATGCTGAGCAGTACATCACCTTATATTGAGACGTTCTGCTTCAGTAAGCTGCTCCTCTTCAAACAAGTATTGCTCATCTATTATCTCATCTCTGAAATCAAGAGTATCAAAATAAACCAAAAAAAAAAAAAGAAACGCAAAGTAACTAACAAAGCCTTAAAAATAAAAAGAACCTCAAGTAATAGTGACTTTACTTTCAAACTTCAAATACAGTTGTAATAATGATCAAAACTTTAGCCTACCTGAGTTCTTCAACTTTCTTTTGCTCCCTTTTCTTCAAATATTCTTGTCTTGAGACCTTTCTGAAAGATTATTTTAAATTCAAGAGAAGAATTAGCCAAAAAAACTACCATATCAAAAGATACAAGTTAATGTGGCATGGCAGCACACACATTTGTCGACAATGACTTATCATTAACAAAAATTCATATTAAACCGCAACAATATATTCACACAAGAGAAACATTGAGTGGCAAAGTTTATCTCTAGTACATCAAGTAATGATCAAGGACATAGAGTAGAGTAAATTCAGATTAATCCATGTACAATAGAAGTATCAAGTTCAACTGAAGACATTTGTATTTAGTAAATTATTCAAACAAAATAAAGTAATTTTCAATGTGTTTGGCTGGAAAAATAAAACAATCAAACCTTAGGAAGTCTATTTCAGTTTGCTCCACAGCTTTAGACCTCCGAATTGCCTCTTCTGTGCAAACCATCACAAGCAACATATGTTAGTGTCATCTATATGTATGGGTGTCTCTTTTAAAAACTTTACAAGATACCAAGATATAACAAATACGTGTATCTCATTCTCACTTTAGTTGCTAAGTTACAGTACCTTCATCCTTCTTTGACAACTTGTTCTCAGTCAACTGTCACGTGAAACCATTAGACAAATATATATCAGCAACAAGCGGAAACTACAGAACCATCATATAATAAAGCAGCAATAACTCAGTCAACTATGTCAAGACTTGGTAATTTCAAGTAAGAAGCAGACTTGAAAGAATACTGAGCAATGCAATCCAAAATTCAGCTGCAGGCAGTGATAACTGATGAGACATGTTTTCAGTTACACATAACGGGTCAGATTGAAGACCTACTTCTGGGCCACTTCTCGGGCAATTTCTCTAATTATTTCTTCTTTTTCGTCTATGTATTACTGTAGCAACTAGTGTCCAACAGCTGTCAAAAGAACTATCATCATAAGGGCCCAATCTAGAACCATATACGGTTTCTAGCATCAATCTTAATCGTTCACCCATGAACTCTTCGGAAGCCTCAGAGGCCAAAATTAGCAAGCTAGTTTACATACGTGAACTGCTTATCAGCCCATTATTAGTAGCAAGATCTGTTTGCATCAGTCAGTTCAAGGCTTAAATCATAATGTGCAGAACTAAGCGGCACAGCCTTTACAAGAGCGGTTCCTCAAAGTGGCAATGCCACTAAGTGGATATGACAGACAGCAGACCATACCATGTTAAAAAGCTTTATTTTATCAGTATCTACTAGATCCAAGTGCATATATGATAAGACAACAATTCTAAAACATATCCATACCTTTTTGGTCCTAGCAGCATCCCTCATTTTCATATTTCTCTCTAACTCTTCTCTTTCTCTGATCTCGAAATCTTTCCTCCTCTGACTGCATAAACACACAATTCATCATAAATATTATAATAGAACAGAAAGCATCAACATAATAAAAGCGAGATTTTGTCCTCTCGTCCAGTAAAATCACACAATAGCTTGCACCCTCAGGTTGTCAAATCATTAACTTACTGAAGGACTAATAATTTATGGTGATTGGGTGAAAATATTTCTCAATAAAATAACTCATCTACCTTATTTAGAGCAACCACTGAAGGTTAATTATCCACTCTCAGAATCAAGGATTACGATCATGTAATATCAAACATATATGAGTGGGAGGTGAGCAAAAGACATGCTTGGATAGAAGGGTTTCTTGTGATTGTAAGTTGTGACAGTGGAAGCACAGTATAGAAAACCCAACACAAATAATACTCAACCTTCAGTATAAATCGTAGAAAAATAAAATCAACACAAACTATATACACTAGCAAGGGTACAATGTAAGGACTTAAAAACTCTGTGAGAGGAACTAAGTTTGATTCGTTGCAAAGTGTGGGCAAAGGCAGCTCAAGATGCTAACATTTCTATCAGTGATCCTCGCCAATGAAGTAGAATCATCTATGGAAAGCAATTGCATGTAGGACAATACAGAAGTCAAAACCTTATTTCTGCAAGTTAGATTAGCAGCTGAGTTCCGATCATAATTTCCGATAATACATATTTTTCTGATTACACACTACCATGTAATCAGCCAAAAGAATCACCAGTGAAAATATAAAATGCTTCCCCAGGATGCTACTTGACTAAAATAGATACAAGTATATCCCTTTCTCACAGATATAAAACACTAGTCATAACTGGCAAGAGCAACAAATTTCTGCCTCCATCATAGCTTGTGATGAAAATCGTACTTTCCTAACCTAGAATAATAAAGAATCTAAGAAGCCAAAAAAATAATGCTCCTAAGAGAATGCATCAGACTTGCTTGCTCACCATAGAATCATCATCAGTGTCATCATAGGTGGACTTTCTTTTAACTTGTCTATCTTCTTCCCTTTTAATAACCTGCAAAAAGTACAAAGTCAAAGAAAAAGTGGAAAGTCACCATATCAATCCTCTTTAACCTAGCAAGTCATTCCAGAAGCAGAGTAACAGCAAAGAAAGAATAATCAAAAGTATCCATGCCTCATCATCTTGTTCCTCATCTTGATGTTCACTCTTTATTCTGAAGCGTTTTTTGTGAGAATGTCCTTTCTTTGGTTCAGACGTCGTTTTTGTAGTAGAAGGCTCAAGGATTTCATCCTCACCATCAGCATCCAGGAGCTGATAAGTCCTCTGCTTCTTTGCATACAATGCAGCCTCTCGTTCTTGTTTTCGATAAAGCTGATTATACAAAGTACATGAACTTCAGTGAACTTGTTGGAGAGGAAAAACCCATTTCATCTTTTGAATCAAATATCCCTGCAAATTCATTTATTGTAGCCGTGACATTCTTTTATTTACCGACTCTTGTACAGTTGTACTACATCGGTTTCACTGAAATCTAAGTTGACAAAATAAAATAGATCGCAACACCATTATCATGTCAAAATCTATGATTTTACCGAGTTCGATGACCGGGTGATTAGAAATTACAGTAAAAGAAGTGTAAGCTTAGCACCACTCAAATTGTAAGTAAAAGCTTACATTGACCCCTGCATTTTTCCGCGGAACTCTAGCGAAAATTTCCTCGGCGAAGGCTCTCGTCTCACTGGAAGAGGAGAACGCATTTTCCAGTAGTTCTTGTTCGATGTCAGCAGGGGAAGAAGCTTGCTTTGCTGCCAAATGCTAATCAATTATTCGGCAATCATATGTAATTTAACTATAACTTATCGACTCTGGTTTTGAAAAAAAAAAACTAACATTATCAACTCCTACAGGCCTAAGCAACACTCATCCTAAGCAGAAACTGAAGAAAGAAGAAGCTGAAGCTGGAAATAGGAGAAACGAAAGATAAAGCAAACGAAATAAGGAAATCAGGTTGAGAAGTCTCACATTTGCTGATAATGAGTTGTACCACAAGGGGATTTGAAAATCCCAACAAAGATATCAGTCTGTCGGAGACCCATGTTTTAAAAAATCCATTTGTAACCTCTGTCTGTCCACCGGCTAGGGTTCAGAATTGGAAAAGAAGTAAGGATTTCTTGCAGGAGATAAGTGGTGGGCTCTGGCGAGAAATTGGATGTGTAAGCCTCGTCGTATATTCGGAGGAACGGACACAGCTATTGTACATGGTAATAGAACACATCAACAGTTCAGAATGAAGATAGCACAGAAATTCTTGCATCCACAACATAAATCCATAATGAAGATAGCACAGCAGACACAAGACGAGAATGAAGACAGCACAACAGACACAAGTCGGGAATGAAGACAGCAAAAATCAAATACAGAATGTTATACTATGTTCGCCAGTTAGGGTTGCAAGCAAAATTACCTTGAATGAATCAGAACGAGGTGGAGTATCGCCAGTTAGGACACAATACAAGAATGCTTGAGGACAGTCTCAACTCATAGCAAACTTAGGGCTGCAAAATAGGAGAAGAGATTAAAATTTGAGCTGCAAAAGGATTGCCTCAATCAACCAGCATAGATGCATAGTGAGAGACGTAGGCACAAGACGAGAGTGAAGCAGGTGGTAATTACCTCGAAATTACAGAGAGGAAGTGTAGACTTGGCTCAGAATGGGCAGAGAGATGCTGAAAGAATCAATGAATCATAGCTTTAATCCAGCTTTTACCTGAATAAAGATCAAAATGTTTTACTACGATATCTGAATGAGAAAACACCATAGTTGCGCTATGAAGAAGAGGTTAGTACTTACCACCATTCCTAGAATACATCCCACCACTAACATAACCAGCAATGATGGATGTCAATGCGTAACAAACGATAAAGGTCGTCACAATTGCTCCTCACCTGCATATATAAGGTGCAAAAACAAAACCATTGTACTTTAACATGACAATGCAAGAGTAAACCATTTAAAGCAAGTTTATGCCAAGGATGAATTCAAGTTCCAAAGCTGTACGACACATCAGACATGAATAAAGGTGCCACCTAGAGGCAACAGATCATCAATGATTTCATTTTGCACCATGTCACTAAGAAAAATGTCTACATGAGAACGAATAAAGTCCATTTACCAAGTCTTTTATGTTCATAATTTAGACGGTTTTAGTAACTTCCCAGCGTCTTCATCAATATTCGGATGACAAATTAATGAGTCCTGGGAAGTCTGAAAGAAAGATAGCATTGCGGAACAGCTTGTATATATAGCTTTGATTACAACGTCGCGCCCCCAGTCTCGGTGTTCAAAAGAACCTGACCACTTTTGCGCAACTCTATCAATCAATTTAAGTTGGATGGGCGAAGAATTTGTTTAAGAAGTAATAGCTGTATCAACTTGGATAAGAGTAAATTCTACGAACTGTGGTTTAACTGTTTGTGTATTGTATTATATAGGTAGTGTTTTAGACAGTATTCGGGCTTATTGTAGATGATTATGTATTCAGGATCAGTGCACTAATATGTTCTTTAGCTCACAGTTTTGTGGAAACTGGTAGCTAAAATTAGTAAGCCAGAGGCAAAGGAGGCAGTACCATCACCAGAAAGCATACCGTCTTCACCAAAGCTTAAGTGGTCATTTGCAGCTGGAACAAATTTGTTGAAGGGTCTTGGAGGAAAGGCCGGAGAAGATTCAAATCGTGTACTTAATGATTTCTCAGAAGAACTAAGGCAATTTGTAGCCGTAGATATGTCAGGTATGCCTGTGCTGAGAATTCTTTGGAGACCAACTCACTCGGCAGAAAATTACATAAGACATAAAATTGTTCGCCGGTTAGAGTTACGGTTGCAAGCAAAATTACCTTGAGTGAAAGGAGTGAAGGTCGATGGATATCGGCGGAGGATCAGGCGGTGGGTGCCGGTGGACCAGTGTTGGCGGCGCGGTGGATGAACTGGCGTGATTCGTGAAGATGGGCGAAGGAGTGAGAGTGAAGGTGGTGACTGGTGTGGTGAGGTCGCAACTTGCAAGTGAGCAGCGGGAGAGGAAGGAGCGGACTGACTGAACCCAGAGGAAAAGTAGAAAAAAAAAAAGAGGGGAAAGTGCAAACTGGTTTGGGCACGTACTCAAGCATTTTTCAACTATTTGGTTACAATTTTAATAATTAAGAATTTATTATTTGTTTGTTTATTAATTTATTTTGTAAAAACAAAAACTAACCGGATAATTATACAAACAGTATTGCAGTCTTTTGTAATTGAAATTTTAATAACTGTTTTTAATCAAAAACACTTTTACAATTATAACAAAAAAAATTCACTAATAACTTCCCCTCATTATACACAAGTTTCTACCCACTCAATTTTTTTCACTAATAACTTCCCTTTATTATATAGATTTTTTTTTCTAAAATGCAATTGTAGATTTTTTTGGTAGAAGTACAGATTATGAATTTCTCATTTAAGAAAGTGTAGATTTTTAAGTAAAATGATAGATTTCTTAAAATGTAGGTGTAGATTTGTTTAATAAAATTATTCTTTTTATATTTAGACAATACAGTTTTTAGAATGAAAGAATAGATTTTTAGTTAGTATAAATAAACACTTGTGGTCTTCTTATTTTGATTTTAAACATGGCAAAATATTTTATAATTTTTTATTTTTAAGCAATTTGTTTAAAATGTGGATCTTTCTTTTTTTTTCTAAAATGCAAGTGTAGATTTGTTTGATAGGAGTGTAGATTTGTTTGGTGGAAGTGTAGATTTTTATTAATTTCTCATTCAAATAAAAGTGTAGATATTGAAGTAAAATGATATATTTTTAAAAATGTACGCGTATTTGTTTGATAAAAATGTAGATTTTATATTTAGACAATACAATTTTTATAATGAAAGAGTGGATTTTTAGTTAGTATAAATAAACACTTGTGATCTTCTTATATTGATTTTAAAGAATTCATGTCAAAATATTTTCTTAAGCAATTTATTTAAAATGTGGATCTTTGTTTTTTCTTTTCTAAAATGCAAGTATAAATTTGTTTGGTAGAAGTGTAGATTTGTTTGGTAGAAGTGTAGATTTTTATTAGTTTCTCATCTAAATAAAAGTGTAGTTATTTAAGTAAAATGTTATATTTTTAAAAATGTACACGTAGATTTGTTTGATAAAAATGCAGATTTTATATTTAGACAATACAGATTTAGAATGAAAGAGTGGATTTTTAGTTAGTAGCCACTTCACTTGTGATATTCTTATATTTATTTTAAAGAATTCATGACAAAATATTTTATAATTGCTTATTTTAAACAATTTGTTTAAAATGTGGATCTTTTGTTTTTTTTCCTAAAATACAAGTGTAGATTTGTTTGGTAGTGGTGTAGATTTTTATTAATTTATCATTTAAGTAAAAGTGTAGATATTTAAACAAAATGATAGATGTTTAAAAATGTAGTTGTATATTTGTTTGATTATACAATTTATAAAATGAAAAAGTTGATAGTGTTTTTGTTTGAAATCTTGTATTAAGTAATAACTAAATTCAACTTTTTTCTTATATTTATTTTTAAGGAGAATTTCTAATTTTTTATGCGTAAATAAATTGTTTTGCTCAAAACGTGGATTTTTTTTCAAATCATCATTCCATTTCAATTTCAGTAAAAACATTTTCTATCTCAAATCGTGGGATTGATCGTGGGGAATGTTTTTTTGTTCTTTATTTCTAATATTATAAATTCTTTTTGACATCTATACCCCTATATTAATTATTATAATTTAGACCATCTATTTATTTTTTTGGAATCCAATAGCCAAGATTTAATTGAGCACCATGTCCAAAACTTCTCTTGGGCACCTTCCCCTCGTTGGGGGAAAGTGTAAAAACGGGATAGTAACTTACTAAAATAAATTGATTAATCGGTTAAACCCGTGAAATACCCCTAACCTTTAAATAATTAAAAAATGGTAAATAAATATTATTTGGGGGATTATGAAACCCTAAGAAAGCATATAAACACTTAGGCGTTAAAAACGTACCTAAACTCCTTAAGTTCAAAAACGAGCATTAAGCCGGACCTTAAGATAACCAAAGTTATATAAGCTATAAACCTCATATGAAGTTAAGCAAGGATCATTATATGACCCTTAGAACACAGGACCTCATATAAAACTAAGTAAAAATACAAAATGCCCGGGAGTTCCCTTAAGGGCCCGAAAGTCCCGGAAATACTTTATAGGATGAAGTAAAACATTACACTTCATTCCAAATGCACCATAACACTTTATTAAACATATAAGATGAAGTCCTCACGCCAAATTCTCAATTAAACGCAAAGCGCTCGGAGGTTTCCGATGGGGGCCCCATAAACCCCCGGAATGCCCCGGAGAAGTGCCGAGGTGGCATGAACTCCTATATAATTCATTCTTAGAGTTCCTAACATCATTATTCATCATTCTAAAGAGAAACCTCGAGCTACTTTTTCAAAATTCAACAAAGTGCTCGGGGGAAATTCTTAACGCTCATGTTTTGCCCCGGAAGTGTCCCAGGAGCCCGGAAATTGTGTTATGAGTTGATATAACCCCATACAACTCAATGTAACACCTTATTATATCATTATTGACTATAAAAAATGTTTATAAACACTTGGAACTCGTAGCGACTACTTATTTTCCAGAATATCCTTAAAGCACAAAAATGCACCTTCGGGTGCCATAAAAACGCATTATACGCTATTACCTTGAAGTTTCTGAGGAGCCACGAGTTGGGAATCTTAGATGGGGATGAATTGACCATCTAAATCAATTAAATCCAGTGCTAAACTCATAGCACAAACAGGGCCGAAATTATGATAAAAAAGTACTATAAAATCAGCATTTTCCTTAGAAACTTTCATCTTTTACCTTGGTATAAATGTACCAATTAAATGTTGTGACTTATAACATGTTACAATATGGTCTTAGTACAATATAGTGTGACAGGAACCAAATTAAAAATCAGTCCCATGTGACTACCAAAGGGGCCGTTTTCTTGGGTGTTTTTGACTAGGAATTTAGCTTAAAAATTATCTTATGGATGATGACTCACCTTGCACATGCCATGTGATATTATGTCAAATAATCTCAGTCAAATGAGGCTCCTCATTACCGAAAATATGCAGGAAGACAAGGAGAATTAGTATAAGAAAAAGTTAGGTAAAGTTATGAAATAAAATACCTAAAGTAGATCTACAATTATACAAGTCAAATAAACAAAGAAATCAACTTGCTCCTATGGCATGTGGCTGCCGATAATATGCAAGAGAAAGGGGAGTTTGATTGCTGAATGATAGTCAAATAAAACAACTACCTAACTAAGCATGTTCCCGTGTCTAATATAAACAAAAATCAAGTGTTTCGTACAGCACCTAGTTGCCGAAATCAAGCAGGAAAAAACAAGTTTGATTGCTGTATAATTAGTCAAATAAAACACCTACCTACTTAGGCATGTTCTCATGTCTTCAATTGACAAAAATCAATTGCCTATCTATAGTATTATTACCGAAATCAAACAAGAGAACAAGACAAGTTAGTATTGATAATTAGCTTAGAAAATTCAAAAGAAACATGCACCTACCTTAGCTCTTGTCCTCTAGTTCTAATTGACAATCAATGTCTCTTTTCTTCCTTGTCTATAGCCGAAAGTTAGCATGAATCATGGGCATTTTATGGAGCCAAACATCAAATAATAAACTAAGGAAAAGAATGCCTAAATTTGACATTATTTTGTCAAAAAAAAATTCTTTCATTCCATTCCCTTATTTCCTTACGTGAGCATTCCATTCCTCCTTGCTCATTCAGCCGATTGTGGTAAGCCTCACTTCCCTCTCTTTTCTTTCTTCCTTGGCTAGTTTACTCTTGTGAGCTTCAAGCTCCATTAATGGTGTATTAAGTTCTAACACCATTTTATGTCATTTTCCTAGTTAAATCTACTAAGACTTGAAGCAAGAATCATTCTAGCAAACCTTGCAATTTTCACCAAGCTTTAGTTCTTCAAGGAGCCACCTTGATTCAACAACAACACAAGGAACAACAAGATCAAGTTAAGGTATATTTTCATGTTTGAAAATCCTAGTGAATTCCTAAATTAATGTCCGAAAATTATGAACTTCTAAACCAATGAACTCTTCATCATTTCATGAAGGAAACTTAGATCTACAATCATCCCAAGGTGTACCGAAAATTCCTTGAAAAATACCTAAGGTAAACTCTTGTAAAACTACTCCAAATCTTACTTATAAATCCTTGTTAGAAGTCTAACACATGGATCTCCTAAATCTACATATGGAGGCCGAATACTCTTCATCAAAATAGCATTTGAAGAGCTTGGAATTCACGGGGAAATCAAGTACAAGAATCATCTTGATTTAAGGAGTAAGTTTCTATAATTAAATATATTAAGTTTAAGTTTGATTTAAGCTTCAAACTTTGGTATAAAATTTATGTATAACCCTTAGTAATATTAAGGCCGAAATACTATAGGTTATAATATCAATAAAATAATTTATAACATACAAGGTAAGATTATTACCTTAAGGTATAAATTTGTGTCTCAAAATTTATTTATGATACATATAATTATGCCGAACATCCTAGGAGTTAAATGTTCTATTTTGAGATTATAATCATTCTAAGTCATTAGCATAATTTATAGAAGTGTTATATGGCTTATATACATTTATATATACTTATTATAAGGTATAAATCAAGTTTTAAAACCATATGGTAAATATTTGTTAAAGCCGAGAATGAAATGGGTTATTTGGTGATTTTAAAGTATATAAGTGTATTAGCTTATATTATAAATTTTGGGAATATTAAAAATAGCTACAAGTATTTAAATGGCTAGTTTATTAATTTATGTGGCTAAAATGTAAATTTTGAAAAGTATAGGGTAATATATATGATTGTCGAGAGTTAAGGAGGCTATTAGCATAATTATGGTATAATATAAGGTAGGAATTAATATTATGAATTTTGGTGAATTTAAATAAGTGTTTAAGTGTTAAAATAACATTTTATAAAGTTTTGGGGCTATTTTGTAATTTATGGAAAAGTATAGTGTACAACCGAATTAAATATGAATTTCTGGGTATATTACAGTATTAATTATGAAATTAGGCTTTGGTCAAAGTGCTGACCAAAAACTTTGGGTTAAAATGATTTATGACATAAAATATTAAGTTTTTAAATTTTTTGGGGTGAATATGTAATTTATAAAAGTATATTTGTAAAACCGAATTGGAAAAGGGGCGAAAACATAAATTATAAAAATATATGGGTCATTTCGGTTATTTAAGGAAATTAAATATTAAAACTATAGTTTATGAATTAATATGTAACTTACATAAAGTTTTGGGGTTAAAATGTGAATATAGAAAATATATGTTGAAAACCAAAAGTTTATGAGATTAATTAGTAATTTATAAAGAGTAGTATACTCATTTTGTAATACCGAAAGTTATATGGTTAACTAGTGATTTACAAAAGTTATTGTGTCCACTTTATAATTACCAAAAATATATGGTTGGTCTTGTAACGTAACAAAGAAAGGAATTAAAACTAAGTAATATAATGTATTATGGTATATTATGGAGTATAATGTAAGGTTTATAAAATAATTGTGGTTATAATAAAAATAACCAAATGGTATTAATATATAGAATAAGTTAAAGCAATTATAGGTATATAATTAATGAGATGAAGATATACCATAAAATAGAGATTCATTATCACATGTGGATACTACATAAAATAACAGACTGTTAAACTACCTCGAACCACTATAAAATAACAGGAGAAAATAAAAAACATACGAGGTTAGTATACCACAAGTATTAGTCCTGTAGTGACAATACTGTAATACTTAGTGAATAGTTGTATTAATGTTACCCGGTATTGTATGTATATATAAACAGCATTACGGGAAGGAATTACTGAGCGTGTACTGTCAAGCTAGCAGTTTTCACGGTGAACGGTATGTTAATTGTGTGGTCTGAATGTCCTAAGGATTTTCCTGAGGTCCAGACGTTGTGTGTTAATTGTTAAGAGCGATATCTGGGTTTAATGTATATGATCTTGTATACAGTATTGCTCAACACCATTGCGTTTTATTTTACGCAAACGTCTTATGACTGGAAGTTTATACATCTAAACTGGAACAAGACTAGATGACCTTTAGGTATTGTGGGAACCTAACTGATGGTCAATTGTAATAGTCTTAACACAAGGATTTGATATTGTATCACTGACTAAAGAGCTAACTTATAAAGAGAGGAATCCAGACTGTTTTGACTTTCTGGTTGCGCATCGTGATCACTACGAGGGACTATATCAAGAGTCACTCAAGGGAATCCATTGTCCACATTCGACGATGGCAGAGGGCACTACTGTTGGTGCACAGGTTTTGACCGGATCGGTCGCCTTCAAGGCAAATATATTATCCAGGGCCATAAGGTCAGCTGGTAATGGTTCCTTTGGAACCCAGAGGACTACTGTCCATTATTAAGTTATTAAGGGTTGTCCTAACATGAAGCCCGAGGTGGAATTTAATTGGAAAGTTCAAGTGGTTGGTTTAAAAGGATAAGGGTCATGTGACCTACTAACAAGTACAGTTAATTAATACGCGTATCTTGTTTGGTTACTGTTATGGATTATTGGTGTTTGATTATCTGGTTATTGTTTACTATTATGTGATGATATTGTCAGGTGGACTATTGTGTTTATTAAACAATTACAGTTATTATTATTGTTATTATTGTAAACTAGTATAGCATGTAATGAATCTAATATCAAGATGGCTAAACGACTTAAGAAATCCAAATGATTTAGGACTACATTTAGCATACCAGCATATCGTTTGCTGAGCCCTTCAATGGGCAAAACATTTCAGGTTACTGATCGAAGACTCAAGCCGAAGTGCGAGATACAAGGTAGCTGATGTGTTTCCAATAAACACTTTTAATTTTATTATGTACCGTATTAGGGAGTTTGTTGTATTTGGTTTAGTTGCTCATTTTGGATTTGGATTGTAAGTTTAAGTATGCTCAGTATCTTGTTCATCACAACGGTGAGGAGTTGAAGTTGATGGATGGAGTAAGGTTGCCTTGTTACTCACATGGGTGAGTAACGGCGTGTAACACCAACGTTAGATAGTTTTATTTTCCGCTGTGAACGTTATTTATTATGCTACGACTTGCACTATTATTACAGGTTTAGGATTAGGGGTGTTACAACCCGATTTTACAAAATTACAACTGATAACTAACCAGCATAATAATTTGGTTAACCGAATAAACCGAAAATTTACAAAACGGTTTAAAATTCGGTTTTTTTAACCAAAAAAATTCGGTTATCGGTTAAACCGAATTAACCGAACCGAATGCTCAGTCCTACGGACACTGATGCACTGTTTGTTACGGAAAGAGATAGAAGAAAAGGGATCAAAATAAGGGGGGAGTGAAAGTCGCTTAATTGTGCCTTGCATGACGGAAAATTGTTTTAGGAGGCGATACAGAGGGGTTCTTCTGTGAGGCAGTGGTGCTCCTGTTGGGTATTGTTCTTGGTCCGCTATAAATTACGTGGGGTCACTATTGTTCGAAGAAAAAAAATTAACATATTTGATCATAGTTAGATTTGAACCTAGGACAATTCACTCAATGCTTCTACCCCTTACCACTACATGAAATACCCCAAACATTAATTACCCTAATTAACAAGAGATTAATTAATGTGAAGAGATCAACTATGACTAATGAGCAATATTCACCAAAGAATATTACAACCTCTAAATACATATATACAAATAAATATGTATAGTCCAAGATGGACACCAAACTATACATTAAATCTCTAATCAAAGAGAGAACATTATTAAGGAGAAATCAACTCCTAAAATTAAAACTACATGTAACATATTAGTACATGTATTTAGTATCTCAAATATCACTCATTAAATTATATAAAATATTTTATATAGTCAAAACAAATTATAAGTGCAATAGACACTTACATATACACACTAAAACAAGAAATAACACATGTCACCAACTAACACATAAACAAGTCCATAATACACCATTAATTTTTAACATTAATGTACAAAAATTCAAAAGCCCTTCCCACCATTATAGCAGCCGGCCACTAGTAAGAATAAAAAGAGAGGGAAGATGAATTGGCAAAAGTAAAATAAGTAGACCTAATTTACATAAAATAAAGACTACTTGTACTAACACTAATTTTCCTCCACCCCCCCCCCCCCCCTTACACATACGGCTGATTTCATCCCAAATCCCTCACACTCTCGGCTATAGGCTGGAAAAAGAAGAAACAAAAGCAACATTAGAAATAAAAAAGACAACCAAGTATGTAACACCCCAACTACAAACCGTACACTTAACCATTAATCGTAGCGGAAATCATATCATAAACATTAACCAAAAGGGGCGGTGTTACATGCTGTTAGCCACCCACGTGGCTAACAAGGCTATTACTTACACAATGTACCGGTTTGATGGACAAGATTACCGAGCATTACACTTTACATTACCAACCGTTTCTAAACCGAAATACATACATTTACATTACAACTGTACCGAGTCTATACCTTCAGCTACCGATTATCAAACTTCGGTCTTACATCTCTTACAACTACATAAACAACTAAATACTATTCATGTTTATACAGCTACCCCGTCCTACTCTCGAACGGCTGCCAGCTCCATTGTACCTGTAAAGTAATGGGGGCCCCAAAGGGGGTTAGCACCTTTGCTGGCATGGTAATCGTGCAGCCCGCATGTTACCGGGCCACGCACAACTATTTGTCGAGTGAGCATGCAGGTTATTTTATTTTAAGCATGCAAGAAAACTATAAACACATAACATACTTATAAGCACACACGACCAACCAATAGAATACAACTAGGAGGTTAACACACCAACGCTTGTTAGACCAATTACTGTGTTCCTTGACCCTTGAGGGTTTCTACCTTAGTGGAACTAAGTTCATGTTAGACAACACCTACCCATTTGATCGGGTTACAATTAGTTACTTCTCATATTAATATGGGGTTGATTTCAGTTATCAACGTGCACAACATCACCACACACATCTCGTAACAACATGTACACAACACCTCACCGTTCTTCTTAGAGAACACACACTTTACTTAAAGCGTGTCGGATTAAGTATAGGTCCGCACACCGTACATATTTACTTTACTTAGATGTGTCGGTCTTAATATAGACCCGAGCACACCTATACACATAACATTACTTAGATGTGTCGGTATTAGTATAGACCCGATCACACCATACACAATTTCCCCTAACCCCAAATAATAATGAGGTAGGTAAGCCTTGGTTAAGCTTGTGGGTGGTTGTAATCCAAGAAGGAAAAACAACCATAACATAACAGAGAGGGAGTTAAAGAAACTATATACATCAACTCCCAAACAACACGCGCGACCGGAACGACCGGATTCCTCACCCCCATTAATATATATATATATATAGTTTAGAGCTCCATTATGGAACCTATCACATCCATACACCATATGGTGTTATCAGCTTGGTTAAACACATAAGGGAGGTAACATCCCATTCGACAGCATAGATAACGACATTTGTTAAATAACAACATGCCAACAAGGGCAACACACCACACACACAACCACAATATACCACTAACGCACGGATAGCCGTAGTTAGAACGTTCCCCTAGGTTGGGACGTTTAATCCGAATACCGATCTCTTATGTGATCCTAGAGTCGGTTAGTACGGTTTAACACATAATTGAGGTTAAACGGTATCGGAATTATTTATGCCACATTAATGAATTACTGTAAACTCATTTCATGCTTTATCTTGCAAGGTGACAAACACACAGAAAAACAAGTTGACATACAAGCCGGTGTAATCAGGTAGGACACAGGTTGCAAGAAAACCATACCTTACACCATGGGTTACTCTACCGTGTTCCCGAGGATTTACTCCAACGCGTCACCTCACGCTCCCCGGGTAGTTTCCGAACAACTGGTATTATTATTCAAATGTTTTATTAACAACAAAATCTTACGGATGTAAACTTCTATTACCCCGTACTTAACCCCGTTGTCCCGTTATCCTTAATTTATTTATGTGATCTTAAATTCACAACTTACACATTCACTCTCACACTTGCTTATACTTCCAATGGCCTTTAAAAGTCACCAAACAAGGCCTAATCATCATCTAAAACCATTACCATTCACTTCCCCATCATAACAACACTTAAAAACACATTCTGTTGCATTTTTGAACTGGTCCGGGTTTGTGTCCGGGGTTACAAACCCGAACCAATCACGGTTTTTACATTCTGCCTTGTTTTTGCCTTGGTCCGGGTTTGTGTACTTGGATACAAACCCGGACCACTTGTAAAAATAAGTTTCTAGGACGTTTTTGAGGTGGTCCGGGTTTGTGTACTTGTTTACAAACCCGGACCATGTATGTAGGTGTTAAAAATGACAGCTTTTGACCAGTTTTCAACCCCTAATTCACATCTAATCATTCCCTAATCTCTCCACATGTTTTATACATGTTAAAACACACTAAAACATGCCCTAAAGCTCTTAAAAACATAGGTTAAATCCTTACTCAACTTCTTACTCAAATTCCACAAATTTTCATCCCCACTGTTACAGTTTGCACTCTTGTATATTTCTAACTTCCTCTTGGTGGTTTTTACCTCCTACCAACCTCACCAAATCCATCAATGACCATTGCCAATCATTCCTACATAAATGCACTTCTAAAACCCACATTCACTCCTTGTTTCACAAGTTACAAACACTAACTCTTTTTCCTAAAATTCCAAGTTTCTCACTTGCTATTTGCTACAGATTTTGACACTCTCATAACCATACCCTCTACCAGTACAAGGGATCAAACCATCTAAACACACTACAAACACCTAGGCTCCAAACGAAGCAGAGAAAAACACTTATTTCCGAGCGAAATTTCGCCATAACCTCCCCATAAGCTAACATATCCCAAACCATCAACTCTCACCAATTTCATTCATAATCTAACCACACCCTTATAGGGTCCTACTAGCACACAATACAAATCAAATTCACCAAACCTCTTCCAACAACAACATAGCTCAAACATTTTACTAAACCACAATAGCTTAAAAGCTTGGCACTTAAGCCCTTAATCCAAACAACAATTCACAAGTTCTCTCAAAATCAACTAAACACATTATTTTCCATAATTTTAGTTCATTATTAATTTAACCCATTCCCAAAATTCTAAAACAATTAAAATAGCTATTAAGGAGTTTTCTTACCTTAAACTCACAAGTCCTCCTTTTCTTTTCCAATCTCCTCCTTCTCTCCTTCTTGATCAAAATCGGTCAAACTACCACCACATTCCCATGAAGCACAATGAGTACCAAGGAAGCAATCAACCCAAAAACTAAACCCTAGGTCTTAAGGGAATGTTCAAGGATTACAAGAGGGTATTACCTTACACTTTTGGGTGGAGGTCTTGGACAGCAAGGCTAGAGAATTCCCAGCCCTTATTGAAGCTCAACAAAAAAACCGGCTGGACATGGAAGAAGAGGGGCTCAACGTTGGAATTTATGAAAATCAAAGGAAGGTTTGAAAAAAGAGATTTTTGAACTCATTTCTTACCTTAAATAGCAAGGGTGTTGTTCTAGATCAAGATGGCACCTTAAAACCTTCAATCCAAGCTTTTTCCATGGAGGTAAAATGTGAGCTTTCCATATTTTGAAAGGAGGGAAATGTTCCCTAAGTCGAGAGGAATTCAACGGTATAATTTTGTGGAGTTTGGATCTCATTTGGACTTTCAAAATTGAAGAAGAAGAGAGGAGTTGAGAAGGGAAGTGGGAATCACCATCGTTACAGAGAAAGGAAGAAGAAGAGGGCTCTGGTGAGGAGGGGGGAAAACGTGAGTGCAGGAGTAGAATAGAGGAGAGAGGTAGTAAAAGTCCTCTTTGTACTATTCCCTCTCTACTTTATTTTTGTCCTTTAGTGACTTATAAGACATTAATTAATTAAGGGGCTTGTGAGAGAGATGTGTTACTCTTATTAAAAACCGGCCCCACTATAATAATGTCCCGGGGCGGTTTTCGATTTTTACAAAAGACGCCCGTTAATTTACCCGGTTTAGCACTATTCACTAACCGGGCCCGTTTTCGGATTTTTTCGTTTCTTTAATTTTAATGGTTCTTAAGCTCCCATTAATGTTAATTATAGTTATACAATCAACCATAATTTTTACGGGGTCGTTGACTATTTAAAGTCGTGTTTTTGGGTTTTCTTGAAAAATGTACGCTAAAGCTTTATTAGCGTTTTTAATACGTTATTTGGATCCGTTTTCTCGGGAATTTTTCCCACACGTTCTTAGTGTGTAATTAGGGTATAAACATATGTTCATAACCCTATTAAGGTTATATACCTCCTAAGATAATTAAATACGCGTTTTTACATTTTGTGACTTTGCGTTTTCCTTTTTTTTGGTTTTACTTTCTTCACCAACATTCCTAAGGACTTAATTAGCCTTATAAATTCATAATTACATAATTAATTAACACATTAAGGTTTGGGGTATTTCAAAGTATAACTAGCTACCTAGCTCATGACTTTCCACTTATATTACCCGCTAGTCATCCTTTCTCACTTGCCCATGCTCAGCCGAATAATCTCTCTTCTCTCTTCTCTCTCTCCTCTCTCTCGCATTCAGTAGCTCCCTTCTTCCTTTCACCACCTCCATCCTTACTTCTCAAGCTTTAAGTTCCCATGGAGTTTTAAGTGTTTTCCACCTCAAGACCTCATTTTCTTACACAAAAACTACCATTAACCTCCGCTCTCACTATGTCCGAAAATCAAAGGAGCATGGGCCATTAAAAATCAGAAGAAACAAGGGTAAGAAGCTAAACCAAGGTTAGCACAAGTGAAGTTAAGAAATACCCTTAAAACATTTCTTTCTCCTTCTTTATACAAGTCCAAAAATGAACACTCTCTCACACTTCTTACACCATCTTAAACTCTAAATGAAGGTGGATTTAGCTTCAGTTTTTGAGCCAAAGATCCCTCCCAAGAACACTCCTTTAAGAGCTCCAAACAAGGTAAGGAAACACCGAAACTATGTGGAGACTTTTTAAGCTTCCTTTTTGCTTGTTCTCCCATTGAAACTAAGTCCAGCCCTTGTCCTCAAGGTGGCCAAGAGTATAGACTGAAACTCCATCAAGTTTCAAAGGTAAAGACTTCTCTTTTAAGTTCAAAATCCATGCTTTAAAACTCCTTAAACTTACTACCTAAGCAAGTTGATAACTTAAGATCTCTTCCTTGTTCTTATGGTGACCGAATGGGTCTATATTACCCCATGAAGTGCTGAAACAGTAGGAGAAATTTTTCAAGGAGAAAACCAAGTCTTGAGATGTAATTACAGCTCCATTAATGCCTTAAGGGTTATACTTGTGGTTTAAGGAAAATTTCATGAACAAAAACCTAACCTATGATATATATACATATAGTGCTGAGAAGGTGTGTGGCTGTGTGGAGTTCTTGGTGACTAAAACAAGGTAAGAATGTTTAAAACACATTTTAATGCTTTAAGGATTTGTTGTGGTAACATGACATAGGGCCGAGAACATATATATAAGTGTGTTGTTTAAACCCTAAATATGTGGTAGTAATTAATGGTTAAGTGTTTGATTAGTGAAACTAAGTGCTAGTGACTTACTAAAGTCAAGGTTATAAGTTAAAAAATAAAATGGAAGAAAAATGACTTAAAGAGGATTAGTGAAAAATATGTAGCAAAACCGTGGACTACAATGTTATTGGGGCATTTAATGTCATTTCATAGTTAATGTTATATTATGTTAAGGCCATGTGTTTAGGCCATGTTATTATGCTTTTTTGAAGCTTTAAATAATAATTATTAAGTTTTTGGGGGTGGAAAAAGGAATTATATAAACTTCTGGTGCTAAAATGTAATTTTAGTGAACATAATCACTTAGGAACATTTTGGATAATATTAGTGAATTTAGGTGTTACACAAATTAAATATAAGGTTATAATGTGATTTAAATAAATTATAAACCTTACAAGTAATAAATAAAAAAAGACTTATTAATGGGGTCAAAATATAATTAAGTAAAGTATAGGGTGTCAAACCTTATTAAAAGTCGAGAGGGGCTACTTTGGGAATTTTAGAAACATAAAAATATGAGTTTTTTAAAGTAAAGGGTTTAAATGTAAAACTAGGAAAATAGTTAGGGCCAAATCGTAAATCACATAAGTAGGGTCAAGGAGTATTTTGGGTGGTCAACTTTGACCACATGTGGGGTTTGACCAAATTAAAATAATAAAAATAAGTATTTTGTGTGGTTTAAAGAAATATTAAGTCAAAATAATAATTATAAAAAGATATGGGGGTTACTATGTAATTACCAAGAAA